>APFE030210916.1:0-15640 GCA_000404065.3 Pinus taeda
TTATACATAATTTAACTTGTAGAAAAATAAATGTATACCTAGTTTAGCTTGCTATAGGTCAAAGCACTAGAATCATATCAATTGGCCATGGAACAAGCAACCTTCGGCAAAGAAATATTAGGGCCTAAAGGACAACCTTCTCAAACTCCCATGACAAGGGTTCAATGTGCCTCTTGCCTAATTTGCATATGCTCTTCTTCAATGAAAATGATAGTAATAGTAAATTATATACAATCATTATTCAGAAACAAAATATATAGAGTTGACGTGAATATGTAATGTGTACCCATAGAATATAAATAGAACGAATATTATAGTATTTTAAACTTTTGATGGAATCACTTCATTACACATAGTAACAAGTAAATAGATTGTATACATTTTTCTTATGAATAAAAAGAAATTTTTACATTGTTGGGGCTATAAGATGGCCAAAAATATTTTCTCATAATTAAATATTATCACTAAAAAAGAGAGGGTAAATCCATTTAATTGAAATTGATATCCATGCATTGTTTCAAGTGTCGGGCCTTTTGGGAAAATCCCTAGCTAGATAACGGTATTATTTAAACTCAAACAAAATCAAATTTCCTTGCAGCGAGCATCAGGCAAAAATTGCAACCGACATTGAAACCCTGTAAAGAGGAAGCATTGGATAAGTATTTGAAGGCCAAAGCATAGGCAAGAAAGCGTGCATGAATTTTTACCCTGAAACAATGTCACAAGATAACGCAAGTTGGTCATAGATTAACCAACACATGCAAGAAAGGAATTCCTTTGTTTGGATTGGAATAACTCTAAATTAATCAAGCAAAGAATGTTATAGAGGGTTTTGACATAAGTAGAGTCTAACCTTAGTAATATAGATGTTATCCTTCAACCCGATACTTTGTTGTAAAGGAAATAACATTAGTATTGTACATATACATTTGTACAAAGAAAAATTATATCGAGATGAGAATCGAGCTACGTTTTAATCATAGAGTGAAAATTCTAGAAAGACTGTAAAATATAAATCAAATGGATGGAAGTGAAAATAAAATTCAATCCATGGTGACCATCAAAATGGGTACCCTATTATTCCTATCACATTTCATAGCTTAAAAAAACAATATAAATTAACTAAATTATAATTTTATTACAAATTATATTTTGGTTATTTATAAAAATAAATAAACTTGCATGCATATTTCAACAACAACAAGAAATCTTAGTCGAAAATTTTAGCAGTGAAATATGTCAATATTACTATTAATGTTCAAACATATTCCATGGGGTTTAAATATATTCCATCAACCTAAAAATTAACTTATAACTATGACGATTAGCATAATTACCGTATTATATACTAATTATTGGACTGCAAAAGGTGGATCATTAATCCTTATTGGAATGTTTATATTTTGTTGTTCTATTTCCTAGTTATAACGTTCCAACCAAATCCCCATTTCATGTTTTTCTCTTTATAGATTAATATTGTTACTATCCAACTTAATATGTCATCAAAGCTAGAATGCTTGGATGAAACTTTGTCACTATCAGTTTGCTTGGATCGGGCTTTATCTTGATCATCATTTTTTTCTATAATTGTAACATGGGGTGAATCAAAAGTCAAGTCGATATTGAAGATATTTTTATTCTTGTTGTGTTTAGTCGACTATCCTTCGTCCTCTGCCTATGATGAGCTTCCTTCTATGTTGAGTTTGTCTAGAGTCAATTTTTTATGTTCCTGTGTTTGTTGAACTACCATCATTTTCTATAGTCATCGTTCAACGAATACATATTTTACATGTCCAAGAAACTGCAATACGTGAGGCCCAATAGATTATTCTAGAAATTGTTCTAATTCTTTAGGATTCTTTTCTTTTCTACCCTTTATAGGGTATCCTCAAAAATATTTCATGCGATTGAGTGTAGATTCTATTGTTATTGTGGGTCTTCTAGTTGAATACCTAGAAATATTTCATTCCCATTTATTGTATATGTTTATGTACCGGTTGTTTTCCAACTCTGTGAGTCTTCACTTGCAATATTCTTATGATATTATGTCGCAGGCACTATGAGGTCAAATTTAAATGGTTGTGTCTAACTATGCTTCCCTTTCTTCTTCTTGTTCAGAATCTAGAAGGATTAAAAGTATATCCCCTTGTTTTTCTTGAGCTTGTGGTGGAATTGTATTATGTTAGATTATTAACTGATCATATATACATTTGGTCAATTGTAGGTTGATACAGAATATCTTTCTGGGCTACATCTAAAGAGTCAACATGCCAAACTTCAATTATTTGTAGCGACAATTGAATCTGCGATGAGGAAGGAAACATTTTTTGTATGTGTTGAGGTACTCTCCATCTATTGGAAGATTTTTAAATATTTCTAGAGGAGTAACTAGTGAAGTTTGTTTCATGTCTATCCAAATTACTAAAGAATGGAACCAAATGGACTTATTAAAATTTTCACATTCATACCAGTTCATATTCAGCATGTCACCAATGTGTTTTTCCTATTTGTATATTTTTGTCGTCATGATAATTTGACTAATTTATGGTAGAATATTGAGTTTAATGTTAGAGACTCTACCTATTCATGAAAAATGACTCTCTCTCATTAGCAAAAATTTAGAAATAAGAAAAAAAATTGAGATATCAAAAACTTAATTCAACAATACATGTATTTAACAGAATAATATAAAAATGAATAAATAAGAACCCAATAATGAATATTTATTATTCGTATTGCATTGAATAGTGGAAATAGGAAAAAACCATATAAAAATACGCAATTTTGAAATTTTGAAATTTTATAATTTTGAAATACATATAACTAAAAGTGTGTTTTGGATCAATATAGATAGTCAAAACCATTACCATATGTTGTCTCAAGAAAGGTGGTTTTTGGGTTAATATAGATAATCAAAATATCATCTCCAAAATACACAACATTTACTATATTCCTTTCTTATGTGATTGCATTTGGAGTTGCACTTCGTTCAACTTTATCACTATGTTATGCCACTTTAAGTACATAAAATCTATCATCTTGATGAGAGTTAATGTGTTAGATATTAAAATTAATGCGTGTTGTAAAATTTCAAGAATTATAATGTCAAGATTGTGAAGTGTACTAGGGGTCATAGTCTCTAGAATTCATTGTGTTTTAAAGCTCATAGTGCACTATGGTTTAATTAATTTTAGAGTTAGTCCCTTAATAATTATAAGTGTCATTCTTTTTTAATAGTAATAGTGGTTAGAGGTTGCATTATGGAAGGGTTTGTAATTATCTATGAGTATGAGTGATCATAGTAATTAGCTGTTATGGGTCATATTAGTGTTTTGACATTTATAATGGTTTTAGGTTAAGGGGCACATATTGTATGAGATATTATAGTGCTCAGAGTGGTCAAAGGTTACATTAAATAAGGGGAACCATTTTGTGGGGGTTAATATATAGTTCAATATATAGAAATATCTAATAATAAATTCATTATAATTAGTGAATTTAAGGATACATATATTAATATATATTTTTATAGATCAAAATATTATTGGTAACTAATAACTAATGTGCCTTTCTGTCACGTACCTACATACTTTAACATACACATAAATTTTTTTTTATATGGTATACATCTAATGCATATACACTATGGTTAGCAACTGCACATTATTGTACATCTAACGCATATACACTATGGTTAGCAACTGCACATTATTTAAATATGGTTTATGTTTATGGCCACCCCATAGTGTATATGTGCCTAACTCGAGGCATCGTATATGTGGCAAGCAATGCATACATGGCCAGCCTTGTTTGACATCACATTGTTTATTCAGCAATCAATACATACTTATGTTTATTTGATAGCTGTATGGTATGAATCTCTTATGTTTAATCTTCGATTTTATCGAAGTTGTACTGAGCTCTTCTGTTAGCACCTCCTGCGCGGGACATCTGGCGAGAGCATTGAATCTTGCCGGACAAACCACGTGAACAGAGCATGCTTGTTGTGCTTGGGCTCTTCCCGCACCGGGTTTTTGGGTAACGTCGCCTCCATCTACGGTGCACATTTGATAGATGAGATCAAAGGTTGGAAAGCCTCCACGTTTCTCCGCTGGAAGCCTGGTTTATATTTGGCGCTCTCCGGATTATTCGAGATTTCTTTTTGTCATTCCATACTCTCTCATTCTCTGTCCCTCGCTGCATGGACTTGTTCACTGCTTCGCGCCACGACCTCCACGATTCCAGAATTCGGTGCCATCCGGAAGATCTTCAACTCCACAGGCTTCATGACCGAAGCCATCAGGTATTTTACTCCTCAGCAAAAGATCTGAAGCTATCATTTATTCTAATATTTTTGCACAGAAGTCTCATTCTCGTCGTTGGCATGATAGGTTGAGAGCAAAGGGGTTCCAGATTCTACAGCTTAGAGGAGAGATAAGCCCGTTGAAGCCCGCCGAGCTTATCCATAGGTATTTATCTGGTTCACAGGCTTAGTTATCGGTTGATTCCCCTCTGTCTTGGTTTCAATTTTGCCAGAGGTTTTTCCTCTGTGCTGGAGAAGAGACCCCAACCTTATTGTCTTTTGGTTGGCCGCAGGTCTTGATGGACCAACGCTCTTAACTGTTCAAGAGTTCTGGAACTGTTTTTTAAGAGCTGGGTCTTTCCTCATCTGCGGTGATTTGGGCCCTTACCCATGTTTTTTCTGAGACTGGAGTTTAATATACAACTATCTGTATTTTTATTTGGTGTATCTGTTGTGACTATAGACATGTTTTATGACTATCCTTAACCCTGGTTGGAACCAACGGCTTATTTACTTTTATATTCATATAGCTCGAGGCTATTGGTTTACTCTATCTATCTGTTCCAGCTATATAATGTCTTGATTCTCTGTCATGGATACGAATGATTGTACTATAATGCAACGTAGGGTTTATCTATTACCATATATATAATGTTCTCATCATTTCTGGATATATGCTGGTTAAATTATAGTATGCAAGAAAATTTATAGAGTAATGTACAGTTATCTTTTGTTTCGCCAATGTTTTGATAGACTTATGTATGGAATTCCCTCTGCCGTGCCAACATCTGAATCCTGTAGATGTATGGTCGGCTGGGTAAGGTTTTGAATGAATATATTTAGAGTCACTCTGTCGTATCATCCTCTATTCCCATAGATGAATGGTCGACAGTTAATGACTCATCCAGTCAAACCCTGAGTTATGTATTATATATATATATATAACCATATACATTCAGTTAATCATATGTTTTGGGTTCTGGTTCATTATTGGTAGCCATTACATTCGCGGCCTCGGTGAATGCATATTTCTATTCTTTCCTCAAGGCATGCAAATGGGTTTACTGAGCTTAAAGAGATATCGCTTGGTTCTGTTGCATTGTTCTATGCCCGTCTCTGTATGGTTTACACAGTGGATATAATACTCTTCAGTTACCCACAGCATGGGTCTTTAATCTTGGATATTAACTCCGCTCTTCTTCATTACTTGGACTTGTGAAAGCCTCATTTGCCACGGCTATACCGAGTTCGGCTCCACACCATTATGCTTTTCCTTTATTTGTTGACCCTCTGTTGGCATTTTACTTAAAGGTGTTATGGTTTCTATATAGCCGCTTGCGACCATTAGGGTCTTGATGTCATATCGACCCAGTTATTTTGGTTGCATGAATTTTTCAATTCCGTGATTCATTTTTCTCCAGACTATGTAGTCATTTAATTGATAAAGACAGACTTATATTATTAACAGTCTGCTTCATTTGTTTTAAAGGTTTAGCTATTCTCAGCTCTTGAAGTTTTAACTATTTTGTTTACATTTCTTTCTTGCACAGAATATTATAGCCATATCAGTCTTTGGCCTTACAATTATACGGTTGTTTCCCGTCTTCTGGTTTACTTCGAGGTTAACTGTTCTTTATATTGATACCTCTTAGTTACATAGACACATTATCTTTACATCTTGCAATTAAGTTGTCTACAATTATGCACAGACATGCTATCTCTTGCTCTTACAGCTAGGTTGTCTATTAACGTGATTTACTCTATAAGCTAATTATAATTAATTGCTCAGATAATCACAGCTGTACTATAGATAACCAGGCATATGAGGGTTCCGTTACTTACCTGATCCCCTCTGGTAAGTTGAATCTGGAATGCTTCTCCTGCCAAATAGTTGTGTAACGCTTGTTTTCCACCCAACCGTGAGACGATTCCTTTCAGACCTGAGTCTCCCCCCAAGCTTACACTTACCGGATCACTATCCTTAGTAAGCCAGCACTCTCTTTGTGCCTGACTATCTGGTCCTTACCAGACTTAGTCCATCCAGGGTTTTCTTTCCCTTTCTCCTCTGCCTGTCACTACAACCCAGAGTTCTCAACCCACCTCCCTTTTCCCTGGAAACCCTTCCAGTTGGGAAAGGTGGTTATTTCTAGTTATATTAACTAACCTTTCTTTCCAATTCCCTTTTATTTTGGGAAGTCAGATATCTTCATGATTAATTCGTTTAATCATCAATTTAGTGCACATGTAAAATTAACATCATATCCTCAAAAGAAAATAAATTCTTCATATTATTTCAATTCAGTGTTTTACTACAGTAACTTGTAAATAATTACATTTTACGGGATCATCACATCTCCCCCTCCTGAGATTGGACATCGTCCCGATGTCTAGTGTCTCCAAAAAATTCCGGATAAGCTTTTCGAAACAACTCTTCGTCTTCCCGAGTAGCCTCTTCAGGCCCATAGTGCTGCCATTGCACTTTAATTTGGGTAATAACCTGCTTCCGCAACTGCACTTCTCTCCGGTCGAGAATGCTCAGCGGCTCGACCCGAACTTCTCCTTCTGGTTCGACCTGCAATCAATAACAGTATCAGTCTTTTGTTACAGATACATTTTCAACTAGTTTAGAAAAACAATCCTTACCCTTATATCTTGCCACTTGATCACATGCTTAGGGTCATAGATATACTTCTTAACCATGGATACATGAAAGAAATTATGAATTCTAATGTGGCTTTGTAAGGCTAGCTGATAAGCTACTGGCCCAACCCTTGCCAAGACCTGAAAAGGTCCGAAGTATCGGGGTGCAAGTCTAGCGCAGCTGCTCCATTGCAGAGTACTTTTCCTTGCCTGAATTCTGATATAAACATGATCGCCCACCTGATACTCTTTAAACCTTCTTCTCCAATCTGAAAAGTTTTTCTGTCTATCCTGAGCGGCCTTCAGGTTAGCTCACACCTTTTTGACCATATCCTCCATCTCCTTGAGAATTTTTGGTCCCAACCTTAACTTGTCCTCCGGGCCACTCCAATTTGAAGGTGTCCAACATTTTCGTCCATACAAGACTTCAAATGGAGACATCTGAATTGATGTGTGATATCCATTGTTGTAAGCGAATTCCACTAAGTGTAAATAGTCCCCCCATTGTGTCGGTTTTTGCATAACACATGCTCTCAACATGTCTTCCACCATCTGATTTACTCTCTCCGTCTTCCCATCAGTCTGGGGATGGTAAGCAGTGCTAAAATTCAGTTGTGTACCCAATTCTGCAAATAGTGCTCTCCAGAAGGCGGATGTAAACTTCACATCCCGATCTGATATTATGGTTTTTAGGAGTCCACGAAGTCGGAACACATTTTTCATAAAGACATGTGCAATTTGCACTGCTCGGTAGGTGGATTGTACCGGTATGAAGTGTGTTGCCTTACTTAACTTGTCCACCACTACCATGATAGAGTCATTGTTCCTCTTTGTTTTAGGCAGCCCGGTTATAAAGTCCATTAATATAATTTCCCATTTCCATTCAGGGATGGGTAGGGGTTGCAATAATCCAGCCGGGTGCTGGTGCTCCGTCTTGATTTGCTGACATTCCAAACATCACGCTAAATATTCAGCCACATGCTTTTTCATACCTGGCCAGTAATATTCCTTCCGAAGTGCAGTCAGCATGTTCTGGTACCCGGGATGACCAGCGTAGTGACTGGTATGAAACTCATTCAATATTAAATTTTTGAGGCTGTTGTCATTTAGTACAAAAAATCTCTTTTTGTAAAGCAGCATTCCATCCGTGTTAACCTCATAGTCCTACGGACTTCCCTCGCTGGAAAGTGACATGTGTTGCTTCATCTGTTGGTATTCAGCATCTTGGCTTTTTGCTGTTTTCATCATTTCCGGCAAGGAATTTTCCCATCTAGTGAATGTAACTTCATACAAACATTGCACCTTTCAACTCAGTGTGTCAGCTACCTGATTTTCCTTTCCCTTCAGATGTCGAATGTCAAAGTCGAACCCACTTAAGAAATCTGCCCAACGAGCTTGTCTTGCGTTTAGTGTGGGTTGGCTAAAATAATTTTCTAAGCTGTGATGATCTGTGAGTAGCAAAAAGTTCCTTCCCAGAAGGTAGTGTCGCCACATCTTAAGCGCATGTATGACAACAGATAATTCCAGATCATAGGCAGAATACTTCTGCTCATCTTCCTTCAATTTTCTTGATTCATAGGCGATTACTTTACCTTCTTGCATTAGCACACCTCCAATGCCTTCTCCACTAGCATCGGTACATACCACATAGTCCTTGATCGGATCAGCTATACTTAAAACAGGAGCAGATGTGAGTAATTGCTTAAGTCTCTCAAAACTTTGTTGACATTCAGAACTCCATCTGAATGTCATCCTTTTCTTTTGCAAGTACGTGATAGGGTATGCCACCCTTGAAAAACCTTCCACGAATCTTCTGTAATATCCCGCCAATCCCATGAAGGATCTGATATCCGCCACGTCTTTTGGCACAGGCCAATCCAGTATGGTTTTCATTTTCTCAGGATCAACAGCAATTCCTTCCTTTGAAATTACATGACCCAAATACTGGATTTCTTCTTTATAGAAATCACATTTTCTGAGCTTAGCATACAACTGATGTTCTCGCAAAGTTTTTAGTACCATCCGAAGATGTTCCTCATGCTCCTCCTTAGAACAAGAATAAATCAAAATATCATCAATGAATATTAGCACAAATTTGTCTAGAAATTGATGGAACACACTATTCATCAAACACATGAACGTGGCAGGTGCATTAGTCAATCCAAAAGGCAGCACTACAAACTCGTAGTGCCCATACCGTGTTCGGAAGGTTGTCTTAGAGATATCTTCTTCTTTAATCCTGATCTGATGGTATCCAGATCGCACATCAATTTTAGAAAATACTGTCGCTCCCTTGACTTGATCAAAAAGTTCATCGATCTGCAGTAAAGGGTATTTATTTTTAATTGTGAGCTTGTTTAATTGCCGGTAATCAATACACATTCTAAGATTTCCATCCTTCTTTCTGACCAATAGCATCGGAGCTCCCCATGGAGATACACTGGGGCGGATATAATTTTTATCTAGCAATTCTTGTAGTTGCATCTTCAATTCAGTCAACTCTGGCACACTCATTCTATAAGGTGTCCGCGAAACTGGAGCAGCTCCTGGTATTAACTCAATGGTAAAGTCTATGTCCCTCTTTGGAGGTAATCCAGGAATTTCTTCTGGGAATACATCTGCAAACGCTTTTATAACTGGGAGGTGTTCTAGCGGATTCTCCTTATTCTTGGTTTCTGCATAGCCCACCTGAATCGCATACACTTGGCATCTATTCCGGATTTATTTTGCCCACTAAGATACAGTGATTGGTCGGACTTGAACTGGTCGTTTAATTCCCTACATTTCTTGTTCTATTCCAGCATCATCCTTGTACCGTATAACTTTTGTTTTGCAGTTAACTAAAGCCCAATGCTTTTCTAGCCAGTCCATCCCAATTAGGACATCATAGGACCCGAGGGGAAGTATATTCAGGTCTGCCACTACTGGCTGTCCTGCTACCACTATAGGGCAGCTTTTTACCTTTGCCATTACTCGTCTTTCGGTCCCTGTAGCTAGCTGTACCAGCCAAGGATTCCTGAATTTTTCAGGCTGCAATTTACACTGTTCAACTATCTTTGGACTAATGTAACTTAAAGTAGCTCCAGGATCTATTAGAACAGAGATGGAAAGGTTTAAAATTTTACCTTCAAACTCTACCATGGTGGGTTGGTATTCTTCCTGGCGATCGTCCAAGGCTGCGTTAATTCTTGGCATACTTCGTCCCACGTCACCCACGGTGGATGCCTCATGAATCTGGGATATCTGGTCAGTTCCGTTCCTTTGCGGACAATTTTTGACATAGTGCGGTCCACCACAACCCCAGCATTGCACTGGGGGTCTGGTTATTCCCTCAGTGTCCATTTTGGTGGGTTGTTCACTCATTCTGGTTTCACCAATGGACTTGGACCTGAATGCACTTCTTGGTGCTGCCCTACTATTCTGGCCCTTGCTGCTTCCTTTGATTCTGCCGCTTCGACTCCCCTTATTATTTCCAACAGCTTTATTATTCTTCTTCTCATTCCATTTTCTGTTGGAACTATCCCCTTTCTGTTTACTCTGTTGATAGCAGATTTTGGCCTTGCGAATCGCCTCCTCCATGGTTCTAGGATTGTCAAATTCAATCCTTTCCCTCATATACATAGGTAGACTGCTGACAAACCACTGCACCTTGGCTTTTTCTTCATTAAGGTAGGGTACATAGCGGAGCAAGGATTTGAAACGATTGATGAACTCATCCATAGTCTGCTGCCCCAACCGCAGATCATGGAATTCCTTCGCCTTTTCATCATAAAATCGTTCCCTCAAGTATCTCTCTTTAAAATATTTCTGGAATTTTTCCCATGTTATGGTTCATTCAGTTACGCTTTTAACGATTTTTACTTCCTCCCACCACAATGTCGCCTTCCGTTGTAACTGGAAGATGGCCAACCGTGCCTTCAAGTTATGGTCATATTCATATAACTGAAAATATTTATTCATGTTGATTAGCCATGCCTCCGCTGCTTCTTCTTGTTCCCCATCGTAATGCAAGGGTTTAATCTTTCAAAATTCTCCTTGCAGTTCCACCTTTTGACGCTTTGAGGTCTGCTGTTCTGATGCATTATCAGATTGGTCCTCTCCTTCTTCAGGAATTTGAGATTCTGCGTGGTATCATTCCTCCTCCGTCATTTTCTGTTGTTCTGCGCTGGGATTAGCTAATGGCGGGTTCTGTTTATCAGACAAAATTTTCAAAATCCTTTCCTGTTCCATTGTCAGTCGTGCATTATCCTCCCGGAGCCAGGCCATCTCATTTTTCAGCTCTTGGACTATTTCTAGTATGGCCAGATTCGTGTTGTGGGTCTCCTCACGCAGTTGCACCCACAATTATGGATTGTCTCCAAAATTTGTTGCAGGCCCCCAATTGGTTGTAGGCCTATGCGGTGCGCTGCCCGAACCTTGCATATAACTTGTGATACCTTTGTTGTTGTTTTTTTTTCTTCGTCTTGACTAGCCTGTACCTGGCCTGGTCTGACCATGCAACATATAACTTTGTGAGCTACCTGCACAATTCTATTACTTCAACAAGATTATTATTGTCATAATGACCTTCTCATCTTTTAATACTTATTCATTTCCCAGAGGCCACAGTATGGGTAATCTGGGCTCTGATACCAATTTTTCACGTACCTACATACTTTAACATACACATAAATTTTTTTTTATATGGTATACATATAACGTATATACACTATGGTTAGCAACTGCACATTATTGTACATCTAACGCATATACACTATGGTTAACAACTGCACATTATTTAAATATGGTTTATGTTTATGGCCACCCCACAGTGTATACGTGCCTAACCCGAGGCATCGTATATGTGCCAGGCAATGCATACATGGCCAGCCTTGTTTGACATCACATTGTTTATTCGGCAATCAATACATACTTATGTTTATTTGATAGCTGTATGGTATGAATCTCTTATGTTTAATCTTCAAGTTTATCGAAACTGTACTGAGCTCTTCTGTTAGCGCCTCCTGCGCGGGACATCTGGCGAGAGCATTGAATCTTGTCGTACAAACCATGTGAACAGAGAATGGTTGTTGTGCTTGGGCTCTTCCCGCACCGGGATTTTGGGTAAGGTCGCCTCCATCTACGGTGCACATTTGATAGATAAGATCAAAGGTTGGAAAGGCTCCACGTTTCTCCGCTGGTAGCCTGCTTTATATTTGGCGCTCTCCGGATTATTCGAGATTTCTTTTTGTCATTCCATACTCTCTCGTTCTCTGTCCCTCGCTGCATGGACTTGTTCACTACTTCGTGCCACAACCTCCACGATTCCAGACTCCGGTGCCATCCGGAAGATCTTCAAATCCACAGGCTTCATGACCGAAGCCATCAGGTATTTTACTCCTCAGCAAAAGATCTGAAGCTATCATTTATTTTAATGTTTTTTCACAGAATTCTCATTCTCGTCGTTGGCATGACAGGTTGCAAGCAAAGGGGTTCCGGCTTCTACAGCTTAGAGGAGAGATAAGCCCGTTGAAGCCCGCCGAGCTTATCCACAGGTATTTATCCGGTTCGCAGGCTTAGTTATCGGTTGATTCCCCTCTATCTTGGTTTCAGTTTTGCCAGAGGTTTTTCCTCTGTGCTGGAGAAGAGACCCCAACCTTATTGTCTTTTGGTTAGCCGCAGGTCTTGATGGACCAACGCTCTTAACTGTTCAAGAGTTCTGGAACTGTTTTTTAAGAGCTGGGTCTTTCCTCATCTGCGTTGATTTGGGCCCTTACCCATGTTTTTTCCGGGACTGGAGTTTAATATACAGCTATCTGTATTTTTATTTGGTGTATCTGTTGTGACTATAGACATGTTTTATGACTATCCTTAACCCTGGTTGGAACCAGCGGCTTATTTACTTTTATATTCATATAGCTCGAGGCTATTGGTTTACTGTATCTATCTGTTCCAGCTATATAATGTCTTGATTCTCTGTCATGGATACGAATGATTGTACTATAATGTAGTGTAGGGTTTATCTATTACCATATATATAATGTTTTCCTCGTTTTCGGATTTATGCTGGTTAAATTATAGTATGCAAGCAAATGTATAGAGTAATCTACAGTTATCTTTTGTTTCGCCAATGTTTTGATAGACTTATGTATGGAATTCCCTCTGTCGTGCCAACATCTGAATCCTGTAGATGTATGGCTGGCTGGGTAAGGTTTTGAATGAATATATTTAGAGTCACTCTGTCATATCATCCTCTGTTCCCATAGATGAATGGTCGACAGTTAATGACTCGTCCAGTCAACCATGAGTTCTGTATTATAAATATATAACCATATACATTCGGTTAATCATATGTTTGGGGTTCTATTTCATTATTGGCAGCTATTACATTTGCGGCCTCGGTGAATGCATATTTATATTCTTTCCTTAAGGCATGCAAATGGGTTTACTGAGCTTAAATAGATATCGCTTGGTTCTGTTGCATTGTTCTATGCCCATCTCTGTATGGTTTACACAGTGGATATAATACTCTTCAGTTACCCACATCATGGGTCTTTAATATTGGATATTAACTCCGCTCTTCTTCATTACTTGGACTTGTGAAAGCCTCATTTGCCACAACTATACCGAGTTCAGCTCCACGCCATTATGCCTTTCTTTTATTTGTTGACCCTCTGCTGGCATTTTACTTAAAGGTGTTATGGTTTCTATATAGCCGTTTGCGACCATTAGGGTCTTGATGTCATATCGACCTAGTTATTTTGGTTGCATGAAGGTTTCAGTTTCCGTGATTCGTTTTTCTCCAGACTATGTAGTCATTTAATTGATAAAGATAGACTTATATTATTAACAGTCTGCTTCATTTGTTTTAAAGGTTCAACTATTCTCAGCTATTGAAGTTTTAACTATTCTGTTTACATTTCTTTCTTGCACAGAATATTATAGCCATATCAGTCTTTGGCCTTACGATTATACAGCTGTTTCCCGTCTTCTGGTTTACCTCGAGGTTGACTGTTCTTTATACTGATACCTCTTAGTTACACAGACACATTATATTTACATCTTGCAATTAAGTTGTCTACAGTTATGCACAGACATGTTATCTCTTGCTCTTATAGCTAGGTTGTCTATTAACGTGATTTACTCTATAACTAATTTCATTAATTGCTCAGATAATCACAGTTGTACTATAGATAACCAGGCATATGAGGGTTCTGTTACTTACCTGATCCCCTCTGGTAAGTTGAATCTGGAACACTTCTCCTGCCAAATAGCTGTGTAACGCTTGTTTTCCACCCAACCGTGAGACCAGTCCTTTCAGACCTGAGTCTCCCCCCAAGCTTACGCTTACCGGATCACTATCCTCAGTAAGCCAGCACTCTCTTTGTGCCTGACTATATGGTCCTTACCACACTTAGTCCATCCAGGGTTTTCTTTCCCTTTCTCCCAGAGTTCTCAACCCACCTCCATTTTCCCTGGAAACCCTTCCAGTTGGGAAAGGTGGTTATTTCTAGTTATATTAACTAACATTTCTTTCCAATTCCCTTTTATTTTGGGAAGTCAGATATCTTCATGATTATTTCCTTTAATCATCAATTTCGTGCACATGTAAAATTAACATCATATCCTCAAAAGAAAATAAATTCTTCATATTATTTCAATTCAGTGTTTTACTGTAGTAACTTCTAAATAATTACATTTTACGGGGTCATCACACTTTCCTTATGATTTCCCCCACTGTTTTAATCCAATAACTACTTGGTTGTACTTAAAAGACCTTTAGCTATTTAGTAGCTAGATTTTTGATATTCCTACTATTTTGCAAGACTCTTAAAAATATTGAAAAAGTTAAGTTATCTCAAACAATTTGAAATGAATATTTTATTGATATATTTATCATTCAAATTATCCAACCTAAAAATATTTAAAAATAAAATATAAATTAATTATTTTTTAATTCCCAATAAAGAAAATGGTTAATCCATATGACTTCAATGAAAATGAATATTAACTCATATGATTTTATTTATTAGTTAAAAAAAAAAATATTAATTAAAAAAAATATTTTATTACTAGACTATCCGCCAATAATGACCAATGGCAAGTAGACTATCATGGCACGAAGTTGAAAATGGCAAATTCCAGTTCCTTCGTTCTAATTTTCTGTAGCCCACTCTCATCCCTGCCACCATCTCTTATGTTCTCCATTCCACTAAATTATATGCAATTTTATTGAATTGTTTAAAATCCACACGTCATAGTCTTATTAGGCTTGTTGTGGAGCTTTCGAATTTTCTGACAACTCGGAGGCGATGAGTAACGACGGACGTTGCCGAAATCCTGGGGCTGGAGTAATTCGATTAACGAATTCAGAAAAAGCCATCCGTTGTGGTCCGGACTCCATTCATCCGGAAGAAGATAAGATAATGATTTTGTGGTTTTGACCGTTGGGAGAGCATGGAGTAGAGTAAAAATCGAGAGGATATATGTAAACATTTATTTACACTTTTGTAAAAGTCCAGCACCTCACGCTGTTGTTATTGTTGGTAACGTGAATTCATTTTGACATTTAGTTGTCTCTCTATCTCACCTTGTTAGTTATGGTTTGCAACATGAATTCGTTTTAACATCTAACTCTGTATAAGGTTGTATAACATCTAACAGCTAACTATATTAACATCTATTTAATTATTATTTATAAGGTTGTATAAAATGTTC
>APFE030210918.1:0-30890 GCA_000404065.3 Pinus taeda
ATATATATATAATAAAAGTAGAAATGTATCTGGATGTGGGTGATTAAAATGTCATTAATGAAGACATGATAGACAAATGGTAGGCAGTCGAGCCACATGGCCACACGCGCCCTTCCCATGCCAATTTATGGCACAACACTGTCAACATGTAGGCACAATTATGTTATTGCTTAGGTCGAGACGGCTACAGCAGGCTTAAAATCATGGCGAATGCGGACCATAATACTTTCTCCTCCTCCCCGCTTAGATGCTCTTGCCCCCCTCAAGCTGAGGAGCCAAACTTACGCACACTCATAGGGCGTCGTTGTTGGCTTCTCAGCTATGTGGATTTGGGAAATGGATTCCATTTCACCCAAACCACTCAATGTATCCTGAATTCTACCAAGAACTCCCCTGCTTCTAGGCTCAACAACAACAATAATCCCAAAGTGAATTATTCCTCACCAAGCCCTCATTCTGATTATACCTCTGTCATCCCAGCCCAGGACTTCAATCTCCATTCTGTTGGCCACACCATGACGCGAAATCGCCATAGGATGAGGAGCAGACGCGGTAGCAGTCAAGGCCGTAGCACTCACCCAGCCTCACTGTCCATCCCTGAACCGAAGACCCCTTCATCCATCCCTTCCTCTGATCAGTCCAGTGGTCATCTCACTGGCTATTACCCGCATACCCACAACGACAGAGGACGGCCACAAAATTCTGGGGCCAAAAGGGCGAATGCTGCCTTCCAAACGACTGGCCCTCTTGACCCCCCTCACCCCTCTTAACACATTGCCCAGTTCCGTTTTTAGAGCATGCTGAATCGTCCCGCCATTATCGCTACCATCATTGTGGTTTTCAGCGAAGAATTGAGTCAGTAAGAGGAGCAAGCTACTTGGACTCAAGGAATTGAACCAGAGGAAGAGAAGACTTGCACCAAAGGGAAGGCCGAGGAGATGCGAGACACGGGCGTTGGCAAAAACACGGGAGCTAGCGAAAAGGCGAAGATAGCCTTGCTCAGGCACAAAGTTGGACATGGTAGCACCTTGCATTGCGAGGATTTGGCTGGTGGCCAACATGTAGTCATTGGATGCTCGGGCGGCACATAGGTGGTCGTTGGCAGCCAAGGTAGCACGTCCGCAGCGATGGCGGAGGGGAATGACTATAACTGTGGTATCAAGGAAGCGCCGGTGGACTGGGTGGACTATGGCTATTGAATTGTGGAGGAGCCTCCACTAGATGCCTACTGGGCCCCGCTTGACAGATGTTTTATCCAGGTTCTGATTAGTTGTTTTCCTAATGATTTTTCAATCCACTTCTTTCATTTTGGCTGAATTATACTCAAGACCCCTGTGTGGGCTTTATATGTTTTTGTTTATGATTTGGGACCCCTGCATGGGCATTGATTATGACTACTTTTGGACTGGTTTCCCCTCAGTGGGCAGTCATGCTTTTTGGTTCTTGGCTCCATACTGATACAATTTTGTTCAACACCACAGAGACTGGAGCCTCGCTGTATTTTTACCTTTTTTATTAATAGATTAGCATACTAGAAAAAAAATAAAAAAGTATATATATATATATATATATATAACAGATAAACTCATTTGAAATAATTTTATTTCCCCCAAAATAGCTTCCATCCTCAACTCCTCTCTATGTAGTTTGAACCTTAAACTTAATAAAAAATAAAATCCCAATTAACAACCAAAACTATACCCATAAATAATAATATAATAATATGTTAAAACTTTAAAAATATATTTTAAAAAATTATACCAACAACTCAAAATATTATATACTTTTTTCAATTCCTTTAATGAACAATACTTTTAGGAAAATTCCTAATAAATGACATATTGGAACTGAGTTGTTCCTACTTCCTAGTGAGATTTTTGGTAGGTTTTGGGGTTTTCTGCTTGGATTTCTCTAAAATCAGGTAAGAATTTATTGAAATCCCAAGCTTGATAGATAACCCCGCACAATCAAAATGCCATAAGGTTTTTTTATGGAATGTTGAATCCATATATACAGTGAAAAAACCAGTATAAATAACACAAATCAAAATTTCAACCCAAAATTTTCTACCAAGTTCCAACACCTAAAAACCCAAAAAAATAATACTAAAAACAATTTTTATTAGAACCAACCTCTAAAACTTACATTGAATCCACTGACCACCGACCATAAACTAGAACCAACCTCTGAGACTTACTTTGAATCTACTGTCCACCGACCATGATTCATTCGACCCTAATTTATCACCATTCCACAGTTTAAGGAAAAAATAGCGTTACCCACCTACTACAGCCAACTTTGGCGGTGGTGGGAGTAACCCAGATCCCCATTTTTAGGCGAGCAAGGAGCATAGAAAGCGCGTAGGCGCTGACTAAAGATGGCACGATGTTCTAAATCCACCTCCCCACGATTCGCACACAGAAAAAATTGAATATTTCACTTTTAAAGCGGGTTATTTTTTCGACACGTGGCTATGATGTTTTGTGTCTATAATGCGATTTTTTTGAAATTCTTTCCGGTGGGTTTTTTTGGTCAAAATCCGGCAGCAATTTATTGGAATGGCAAGTTTGATAGCTAGTTTCTGCACAATCAAAGTGTCCCAGGGGTTTTTCAGGGTGCTGAATCCAAATATACAGTTAAAAAACCATTTTAACTGCAACAAATCAAGTTTTAACTTCAATTTCTTCCGCCGGATTCCGTCAACGGAATCTCCAAAAAATCGCGTTATAGACAACTCCGAAAAAATATACCCTCGAGCAACTGTCCACGTCAGACTTAGAGGCGAGGCTTTCCTGACGTTGGAACCCTAAGATTTGGGTTGTACTTATCCGGTGCGTATGTTGTTATATGACGCTTTGGATTTTGTATTTTTATTTATTTATTTTGGTACCAGGGAGAACACAATGGTGGTTTGTCTAATATCCTTTGGTTCTTTGGGGTTTAGTGATAATGATTCCAAGAATATATGTATAGTTTAAAGGTTTTTAATGGTGGGTAATAAGTTGTTGTTTATTTATTTTTTAATAATTTTGAGAAAATTGAAGAGGATTAGTTTCCATTCTTAAGGGCGGTGGGTGTTTTATGGTTAACTTAATTAAAAATAAAAATGTGGAACTCATTTTATGGTGTTGTAATTTAGAGTTTGAAGTTTAATATTAAGTAAATTTTATTATTACAATTTTTCCTAGTTAAATTGTTGTCATATTTTAATAATTTCTACTTTCACAACAATTTTTTAATATTTTGACAAAGCATTTTTATCGCTTTTTCTATAAGTCAAGAGAAGCCAAACAATATTTCAACTTTTCTAACAACATTAGTTTTGTAAATATGTGCACAATTTTCTTGGGTGTGGACCTTTTTAAGAGACTCCATCTCCATCAATAACATATCTTACAAAATGGTATTTTATATCAATATGCTTAGTCTTACAATGATATGTTGGATTTGTAGCCAAATATATAATGCTTTGACTATCACAAAATACAATTACGCTATTACGAATTCTTCCAAATTCACGAAGACCCTTAAATCAAATTGCCTATTTGCAAGCATGTGAGGCAACAATATACTCTTCCTTTGTGGTGGATAAAACAACAATATCCTGTAGTTTTGACATCCAACTAATAGCTTCCCCTGCAAGAGTAAAGACATAACCTGAAGTATATCTCTTTTTGTCCAAATCATCTGCAAAAGTGGAATCAATATAGCCATAAACATAATGATTACAACCATTAAAGGTGATGCAATAATTGTTGGTGCCTCTGAGATACCAAAGCACCCATTTCATTGCATTCTAATTTTTTCTTCCCGGATTTGTCATGTACCTACTAACAACACCCATTGCATGCAAAATATATGGTCTTATGCATAATATCACATACATCAGACTTCCTACTACATTAGCATAAGGTACACGAGACATATAATCCTTTTCTTCCTTACTACTAGGACATAAACCTGAAGAAAGCTTCAAATGGGAAGCCAAAGGGATATTGACTGGTTTCACATTACTCATCTTGAATTTCACAAGTACTTTTTCAACATACTTCTATTTTGAAAACCTCAACATACTAGTTTCTCTATCTTTGTGTATTTTAATGCCCAAGATTTGTTTTGTTGCTCCTAGATCCTTCATATCAAAGGTCCCAAACATCTGAGGCTTCAACCTATTGATCGCGTCCATGCTTTTGTTGGCAACAAGCATGCAATCAACATATAACACTAAGAATGTGACATTCAAACTTTTGAAGTAGAGACAACGGTCATACTCACTTCTATTTTAGTTTTGGCTCAACAAGAAGGAATCAAATTTCTTGTACCATTGCCTAGCTAACTACTTTGGGCCATACATTGATTTATTGAGCTTGCAAACATATCTTCTTTTTCAATGTTACATAAAACTTTTTGGTTATTCCATATAAATCTCCTCGTCCAAATGTCCATTGAAGAAAGTTGTTTTAACATCTGATTTCCCTAACTCCAAATTAAGTAATGTAACAAGTTCCTATTGATTTTTGTACCTTGGGAGGTACTCCAAGCCTTGAGGATTGAGGGTTTGGAGGAAGGAGCTCCACAAGTGGCCTTGTGGGCTTGAAACCCAAGCTTGGGATTTTACACCCATCGATGTTGGGGACAAAACCATGAAGAGATTTTGACAAGTGATGGATGAGTGCATCTCAAGATGAATCTGTCGCATTGAAAATCATCTGATTTTGAGTTGTGGTTGAAGAGAAATGAGTTTTTGGATGTATTATGTGGGTGAATTTGTCTCAAGTTCAAGTCGGCCTTAGTACAAGGAGCACTTCTTGATAGGTTGGACGTTTCCCTAGAGAATGCTATATAAAGAAGTGAGGAGAGGCCTCATTCCTCACATCCTATGTGCATCAACATCAAAGAAATAGCTCTGAATTGGACAATGAGTTAGGGCAGAAAGGACGCAAGGACAAGAGCACAAGTTGTGAAGGATATATCTGTAATTTGGTGCAAGTTACCTTGTGAAGGATGTCGTAGACCTAAGGAAGCTTGGGAGACCTGTTTGATGTGCCTTATCACTAGTTTTGGGTGCATTCTTCTTGCAGATTGGAGTCACTGTCACAGAGGTGAGTTAGAGTTGTTTTGTGCATGTTTTTGTTGAGTATTTGTCTATATTTAGGGCCGCAGAGAAGTGTTGTAGGTACATCATTGTTGGAGGATTTGTAAAAGGGTCAAAAGGGCTAGTTAAGTCCCTCTTTCCTAGTTGCAGTCATCAAGGATAGGCCGAAACCCAAAACAAAGGTATTTTCCTGTCTAAATTGGTCGAGATCCTTACTGTAGCTACCTATGGAGTTGCAAGAGTTCTAAGGAGGAGCCTTGAGGCTTGCAACAATGTATGGATAAGGGTAGAAGGCAACAAAAAAGAGAAGTTTATTGGGATGGGGAAGTACAATTATTTGGAATAGAATTAGGGTTGTTTTGATGCCCTAACTAGAGCTCAGAGAATGCATAGAAATCGAGGTCAAGGAGGTAGAAACAAAGAGTTGCATTTGTCACCTTGTTGATGATTGGATGTTATGTGGATGGGTGTCCTAGGAGAGGACAAATTGAGGAGTCTGTTGGCAGTCAAGAGGAGGGGTTTCCTAGATGACTAGATGCCCTAACTAGGAGCAGATGTTACAACAGGATTGGTCACTTGTAGTATATTGGAGGGTAGCGTAAGAGTGGACCAAGTGTGAACATGGATTGGGCATTTATGGTCTGCTGGAGGACAAGGTGATAGTGACCAAGTTGGAGCTTGGTGTGCACCATCTTCATGGACCTAGGTGGCTGCTATAGTGGCAGAAGTTGAGCTCAAGCTTTGATAAGCGAAAGGAGCAGTTGAGCAATCCTAGACTTATGTATGGAAAAGGACTTGTACAACAGATGATGGGCAATATTCCTAACCCATGTTCATTGTGGGATATGGACATCTTGCAGTGATAGGTGGCAGCCCTCTGTGCCCTATGTTAATCTTCATTGGAGCAGCATAGGAAGAGAATACTGGGCTAAAGTCCCTAAGTAGCAGAGGAGAAGAAGTGGGCAGATTGAGAATTGTTCACAAGTGGAGCTATGAACAAATCGACAAGAGTCTCGATGTGTTGTGCCCTTGATGGGCTGAGGCACAACTAGAGAACATATTGGTAGTCGAGGTTTAATGGCTAGATGGACTTGGAGCATTGATAAAGATAGGAGTTGAAGGACCAGGTAGGTATAAGATACGACCAAGAGGAGCTGAGAGGGTTGACTACAACATCCATATGGTTAGAGTATCTTTTTGAGGGTAGATTAGTTGTCGATGGAATGACATCAAGCCCCAATTTGTATTATTATATCAATGGATGTATGAGGGTCATTATCCCTAGTACGGGAGCCCTAGATTGTTGTAATATATGTTGATTAATATAATGAAGTTGGGTTGAAATTTGTAAAAATTTGTCCATATTTTATGCACTAGTAGATTTGCTATTGTTATATTCCACTTTGCAAAGTAGTTTCGATGTGATTCCTAGTTTGGTAGCGTCAGAGATTTAAGATTCTATCCCAGACACCAAGTTCGTGGAAAAAAAGCATGGTATCAGAGGATATCTGAGCTACTTTGAGGGACATTGAATCATAGTGTGCATAGTAAAGAAACTAAGAGGGAGTTGTGGGTGTCTAAATCATGGAGTTCAACTGAAGACATGGAGATATGGTCTTGACTGGCTTGGCAGCTAGATCTGTTGGGAGTTCTGGTGGATTGGTGGTGAGCCTGGTGAACAACAGTTTGTTGTATGGAAGATTGATGATCATGGAATCCCGGTGATTTTTCATGGATGTTTGGGACAACTCGAGAATTTCTCTAGCATGGAAGAGATTAGATTGATCAAGATGGCTTCATGTGATGGACTATAGGGTGGACGACTAGAGTCTTTATCAGATCGTGATGTTGCATATACAAGATTGGTGGGATTTGCATGAGTGGTATTTGATCTAGAAGGATGAGTGCTTGCAGGACTAAGCTAGTGGAGATCATGTGTGCTCAGAGGGAGTTTAGCCTCAGAGGGAGTAGCCTTATGGAGGTTTGGTATCTTCAAGTTTAGATGTGATGAGGTAGAGGCACTACCGAGATTTCCAGGTTCACTCTATTGGGTATGCTGCAGTGATGGATGCCACATGGGCTAGTGTCATCAGAGATGATGATGGTTACTTCCTAGTCTTGGAAGTACCTCCCTCACTAAGAGGGAGTGTTGATTTTTGTAGCTTGGGAGGTACTCCAAGCCTTGAGGATCAATGGTTTGGAGGAAGGATCTCCACAAATGGCCCTGTGGGCTTGAAACCCAAGCTTGGGGATTTTCACTCATCGATTTTGGGGACAAAACCATGAAGATATTTTGACATGTGATGGATTAGGATGATAGTGCATGTCCAGACGAATCCAACACATTGAAAATCATCTGATTCCAAGTTGTGGTTGAAGAGAAATGAATTTTTGGATGTATTATATGGGTGAATTTGTCTCAAGTTCAAGTCATCCTTAGTACAAGGAGCACTTCTTGATAGATTGGACATCACCCTAGAGAAGGATATATAAAGTATGGAGGAGAGGCCTCATTCCTCACATCCTAAGTGCATCAACATCAAAGAAATAACTCTGAATTTGATAGCAAGTTAGAGCAGCAAGGAAGTAGGGACAAGAGCACTAGTTGTGAAGGATATCTCTGTAATTTTCTATGAGTTACCTTGTGAAGGATGTTGCAGGACTGAGGAAGCTTGGGAGACCTATTTGATGTTCCTTGTAACCTGTTCTGGGTGCGTCCTTCTTGCAAATTGGAGCTGTTGTCAAAGAGGTGAGTTAGAATTGTTTTATGCATGTTTTTGTTGGATGTTTGTCTCTGTTTAGGGTTGTAGAGAAGTGTTGTAGGTACATCATTGTTTGAGGACTCTTAGAAGAGCTTAGATGGATAGTCAAGCCCCTCTATCCTATATGTATTCATTAAGGATAGGTCACAACCCAAAATAAAAGTATTTTCCTGTCTAAATAGGCTGAGATTCTTGTTGTAGCTACCTATGGAGTTTCAAGAGTTCTGAGGAGGAGCCTTGAGGCTTGCTACAACGTATGGAGAAGGGTAGAAGGAAACAAATAAGGGAAACCTATTGGGACATGGAAGTATAGTGATTTGGAGCAAGATTAGGGTTGTTGTGATGCCCTAACCAGAGCTTAGAGAATGCATAGAAATTGAGGTCAAGGAGGCAACAACAGTGAGTTGTAGTTGTCACCTGCTTGATGATTGGATGTTATTTGGATTGGTGTGTTAGGAGAAGACAAATTGAGGGGTCTATTGAAAGCTAAGAGGAGGGGTTTCCTAGATGAATGGATGTCCTAACTAGGAGCATATGCTACAACAAGATTAGTCACTCGTGGTCTGTTGGATGGCAGATGAGAGTGGACCAAGTGTGGACATAGATTGGGCATTTATGGTCTACTAGAGGACAACGTGATAGTGCCCAAGTTGGAGCCCGGTGTGCACCATCTTCATGGAATTAGTTGGCTACTACAGTGGCATAAGTTGAGCTCAATGCTTGATGAGCCAGAAGAGAAGTTGAGTAGCCCTAGACTTGTGTGTGGAGAATGACGTCTACTATAGATGATGGGTATTCCTCCTATACCGTGTTCATTGTGGGAGACAAACATGTTGTAGTGGTAGGTGTCAGCCCTTCATGCCCTATGTTGGTCTTCATTGGAGCAACGCAAGAAGACAATAGTGGGATAAAGTCCCTAAGTAGATGAGGATCAACAATGGGAAGATTGGGAGTTGTTCATAGGTGGAGCTGTGAAACAACTTGACAAGAGCCTCGATGTGTTGTGCCCTTATGGACTATGGAAAAACTTGAGAGAAGATTTACAACTGAGGTTTAGTGGCCAGATGGACTTGGAGATTTGATAGAGGCAGGAGCTGCAAATCGAGATTCGAAGGATCAGGTAGGTACAAGATACGACTAAGAAGAGCTGAGAAAGTCGACTACATCAGCGAGATGGTCATAGTATCTTGTTGAGCATAGTATTGTTGTCGATGGATTGAAACCAAACCCTAATTTGTATTCTTGTATCAGTGGATGTATGAGGGCCATTATCCCTAGTACGAGAGCCCTAGAATGTTGTATTATATGTTGATAAATATAACAAAGTTGGGTTGAAAAATGTAAAAAGTTATCCATATTTTGTGCACTATTAGATTTACTATTATTTATATTCCGTTGTGCAAAGTAGTTTCGTTGTGATTCTTGGATTGGTAGTGTTAGAGATTTAAGATTCTATTCCAGAAACCAAGGCCATGGAAAAACAACAATTCCAACATCATACACACATATACAATCTTAATGATTAGCAAAAAAAATCACAAAAATATATACCTTCGATTTGAGAGTATCCTTTTCTGACCAATCTAGCTTTATACCCTTTAACATTTCCATCAACTCATTTCTTCAATTTGCAAACCCATTTACACCCAACAATATTTCTATCTTTATGAAATTCTACTAGGTCCCAAGTATGTTACTCTCCAAGACCATCCATTTCTTCTTCCATTTTCAGATTGTATAGCTGCCTCCTCAAGTAAATCTAATTTGTTAAGGAATTTTTCATATAAAAGCATTGTAAATTGGTCTATAAGCTTGTCAGTATTCCTTCTCTAATGAATTTAAATAAGACATAATCAACTAGAGATAACCGAATTGTACTGAGGGCATTGGCATGCAGATCCTCCCACTCTTAATTGGTCATTATTACAGGTTTGTTCTATGTTCCTCATACCCCTAATGCCTTCTACAACCCTTGTTTTACTAATAAATCCCTCATTTTAAGTTTCTAAAATTCAAAGTTGGTTTTGCCATTAAATTTTTCAATTTCGAATTTAGTATTCGTCATTTTTTCCATCATCCTCCATACATAGACTCTCCTCCCAAATTGAATTTTTTTTAATATGTTAATTTGGATAAATAAATTCTTTCAAATAGATTCATTCAATGACCTCAATTTTTAGTTTAGAAATACCAGTTTCAAAAAACCCAAATTATTATTATTATTTTAAACTCATCCTTAGAAACCCTATTTCTTAAGAATCCCAAAAACCTTATTTCTTGATTTAGTCTCTTGAAAGTTCAATTATGTGTGTGTATGTGTAACTTCAAAAAACTAAATTTTAAATTTTTATATATTGTCATAGATTTAAAAAAGAAAATACACCTTATTTACTCAACCATGGTGTTTTCTAGGGTTTCATATCGATAGTCTGCTTGGAACCCTTCCTATTAGCCGTAGACTGGCTCAACCTTTTCTTCCCACAACTTGGCTGCTTATAGAAGATTTAATGATTTTTCCTTTGCCACCAAGATTTTTCTCTATATGCTTTATGTGGACGGGTCTATGGCTTGCTTCACGATTTGATAATTTTCCTTGCTACGTGATAGTTTTCTTTCTCTACAGTGATGGCTCCATAAACTAGATGGCCAACTAAATGTTTTGGTGGCTGAGGTGGCTAATCTCGTGGTTGGACTCTCTATTTTTTTCCTCTAGTGGATATATGCAACGATGGCTAATGTTTCCTCTACTATTCAATGAAACGCAATTTCTCGACTCTACTTCCCTCCTCTGCACTGATCCTTTAAGTGTTCCAATTTCACAATTCAAGTGCTCAAATGACTTGGGTTATCGAAGTTAGACATTAACTCTATGTTATAATACCACTTGTTGGTATTTATGGTATGTAAATACATTTAAGACATAAATAATGACAAAATTAGATAGAACACACATGATTCTACATGGTAACGCCTTGATGATTTTTCAAGGAAACTACCATTGGTAAAGCAAGGTTTTTTAATATATAGGGGAAAATTACAATCAAGCTTACACACCTCTTGAATCTCTCGATCTTCATAAATGAAGCAGGAATCTTAAAATAGCTTTGTTAGCTATGATTTGATTTTGAAAACCAACAACATTAGAGTAATCGTAACAAATTATTTACTTAAATAAATCCCATTTTTATAATTTCGTTTAACAAAATTGTTGTCATACTCTAACATACCCACCATTTCCAATAATAGAAGTTAACAGGTAGTCCATGCCAACTTTAATAAAAAACATTAATGGTTGAGTTTGTTATCTTTTTCATTGAATTTGGAATTTTTATCTCTTGTACTAAGCAGATTTACGAGGAATTTCTTCCTACCAATTCAAACATAAAACCTAACCTCAAGAGTGTCAAGAGATTTGAACACATAATTTCTCAATAGCAAAAATGCTTTTAAGACAAAAACTCAACCAATTAAACTAAGTTTTGAAACTTATAAATCACCTAATTATTTAAATTGATAATAATAATTTAATCTTAAAACCATAACCAAATTAAATACTAAATTAAAATATAATGCTCTCATTTAAAAATAAACAACGATAATACAATAATACCATAGTTAACCATTTAAATTACAAAATATAACTATCCTATTTTATTTATATGTAAAACTATACGAAGCAAAATCTTCTTTAGTGCATATTGCAAACCAATTATTATATAGATATGTTTAATATATGTTACGAACCAACTAACCTATTCTACTATATTATATATTTATATTTATATATAAAGCTATACATATGGTTAATGCTGGGATGTTCGAATAATACAAAGTGAGGAGCATGTTTAATGTGTATGTAGGAAGTTGTTTCCCAAAAAGTTCAGATAAAGTGATTTAAAAAGAAAATTAATTTATAATTTGATTGATTATGAGGGATTCAATTTTAATATATTTTAAAATAATTTAAAAAAATATAAATATGAAATAAATAAATTTTAAATAATGTTTAATTTGAAATTTATTATCTAAAATAATATATATATTTTTAATATTTAAAATATATAAATATGCATTTTTTAAATATATAAATTATGTAAGCAATTTAGTTGATTTAAAAAAATTAAAATATTTTTAATATATTTTTTGATATTTTTAAAATTATAAATACAAGATAAATAAATTTTAAATAATGGTAAATTTGAATTTTATTAACAAATTAAATATATTAACTAAAATAATATTAAAATTTTGCACTATTATCATGATAATAAAGTTTATGTATCATGAGAGTTTAGGTTCAAATTTCTCTAGTTTACTCATGGCCACATGCATGGGGCAGTATGATATAGTGGTAGAAGACTTAGTCGACCACATCTCACATGAATACGAGACAATAACATTCAGAATTAACCCCATATCACACGAGTATGAGAGATAATGATTGGGATCGGTCCCATGTCACATGGGTATGACACCAACCCAATGTCCCATTCCTCTATTAAAAAAAATAAAAATAAAAATTTATATAACTTAAAATTCTAAGATATATATAGTGAAATTTAGATATATATATGTAAGTAATTTTTCTTTTAATTTAAATTATTTTTATATAAACTTTTTATAAAAATTTTTATTAATAATTTTGTTTTATAGTATATCTTGTTTTATTTGCATTTTTAATGATAATTTTTGGTTTTTTTTAGTTTTATTATTTTATATTTTTTAAAATAATTATTTATTTTTAATTTAAAAATATTTATTAATATATTGTTATAATTTTTTGTAAATTTTAAAATTAAAAAAATATTAATTTATGTAAAGTAAATTAAAGAGCATGAAATTCCTCACAACGGGTGATTATTTTCCGTGACTCATAGCAATGATGGTAGAAAGGTGGAGGGATCGCCATTTGGCTCCCCAACTACCCTCTTAATTTCGACAGGACATGGAAATTAAGGTTCAAGTGAAATGAGATTTCTCTGCCTACAAGTGGATGTACATCTTGCATCACTTCTCATCATGGACAAGAATTATAACCTGCAAAGGTCGCTCACACACATGACTGAGAGCAGCACTCTGCATCAAAATCAAGTCTTTTAGAAGAATTCATTCCTCGAATGATCTCTGTCACCTTGGAAAATAATTTGGGGATGGCAGGGGCTTGTCACCATGTCTTTGGTAGTTTGAGTCGATAACTTCTCTTAGTTCGGCCTTGCATTGGAAGTCCAATGGGTTTTGAAAACATGGAGCTTTAGGGCGATGATGCAGCTTTAGAGGCATCCTCTATAGTCGAGCCCCATATCATGGACATTTTGAAGCTTCTTTCAACCAACACACTTACTAATGGTAGCCTCAAGGGTAAGCTCAATTGGTCAAAATCAGTGCCTTGCCATTCAGGAGGTCACAGGGTCCATTCTACCGAAAGCCCTTGTGGTTAGGCCTTGCTAGTGGGCCGCGGGGTTAGATTCCCTTCAGGGTGGATCAGCCTAGATTTTTCCATGGACGTAGCGACCACCGTTAACCAAGGTGTTCATGAACCACAGCAAAAAAAAACACACTTACTAATGGTATTCTGGGTCACACCTCAACTCTCTCTCACAATCTCAGTTCGCCAGGGAATTTGAGGTTGCATCTCCATGGTGGACTCTCGATGGCATGAAACTATCTGTTAATTTCAACCAGAGACACACAAGTTGCACAGTGACTATATTCTGCTTGAAGGAGTGGTTTCTTGCTCTGAGCCTTAGCAAGGAGCTTTGGCCTAGAGGTAAGGGAAGTGCACAGAAGACTAGTCATGGAAGCAAGGAGTCATGGATGGGTGATTGGGACTGCTCAAAGAAGGTTGCTTGGCTTATGGTAGGAGCAATGATCTGTTGGCCAAGGATTATCAGAGAGGTTCACGATCGTGGAATCTTTGGCTCAAGGTGGTTGGTGTGATCAACAATTTTCATGGTCTCTAGTTGAAGCCAGAAGGGTCGTAGCGTTGGTTAGGCAGTCATGGTTTGTAGAAAATGAGGATTGTGAAAGACACATGTTAAAGAAAATCTCTCTGGTTAGTGGGTCTTCAAGGCAAGGTAGCTTGTCTCCTCAAAGACTGGCCCGAGCCATGCTTACTCTAAGTTAGTAATGTAATTCACTCCCTTTTGTTTAAATTTAGACTATCTGCAGCCCTGGAATTTTTGTAGTATGTACCTATAAAATAATGGCCTTAGCGCTTGAAATTCTAAAGGTTACTCTAGGATGATTTTTGTTAAGACTGGTGCACTAATTAGGAGAAGCTTATGTAATCTCAAGACATTATATTTGTGTTACTAGTCTAGTTTCCCATCGGGAAAACTACTCACACAAAGCCAAACTCTTCATAATGTTTCTCTGATCTAATGAAAGTAGTCGAGCCTTTAAACAAAAAAAAATTAAAGAGTATGAATAATAATGAAATATTATAAATGAAATATTAAACTAACAAAAATATTATTTTTTTTCCAAAGAAATATCTTAATATTTTATCTAGGGAATATATAATATTTTCCAGACTGAGGGGTTACTTAGATAATAAAGATGGATACTATTACAAAAAAAATCATTATGCATTCATAATGTCATAACTTTCTCCTAATCACCTGGACTAAATTCATTTGACAAATTAACAAAAATATTAGAGTGAGGTTGTTTGTATCATGCTAGTCCATGAGTATACTCACTTAAGAGTTCATAGAGCACGAAGTCAATACAACATATTCATAGACATGAAGCCATTATAACAATGTTCATCATGCCACTAGTAGGGATTTGAACCTATGTGGGTAAGACAACAACCATTCCACCCAACTACCAAGATAACCCTATTCAAATATATATAATATATATATATAATATATATAATTTTGAAATATCTAATGTTTTTAGTGGACACTTCATTCATTGGTTAGTAATAATGAAAAAATTATAATTAATGGTAGAAAATAATTAAAATAGTAAAAGAGTCAAAATACAAACTATTTCCAAATTAAAATCAAAATAAAATGTTAATGGAATTAATGTTTAAGATTTGTTGTCATTGGGTTTTTGATAGATGGTGATTGGGTGCCTTATGAAGACACTCCTAGATGTTAAGTTACCGGTTCAATTCCCTGCCATTTGTTAGGCCACTAATTTATCATTATTATTATTATTATTATCACTTTTTAACATATATTTCATCCATTTCTACCATTTTTTATCACGTCATTTATCATAATTTATCATATAATTCCATTTTATAATTATTTATGCTCTTGTGAGTAAATGATACTTTTCTCTTTTATTTTTAATAAATTGATGATTATTATGCATGATTTTGTCAATGATGGTTTATTAATGAATTTGTTATAACATAACTCACTATTTTAGCCTCTAAGATCTTTTCCAGATTGCAAATATGATCTCCAGCTCATAATTAAATATTCCAACACAGAAATTCGCTGGAATAAGAAGTGACAGCTTTGCATTGGACATTTCAGACAAATGAAGGAGAATCGTGGAAATCCAGAACGGACCAAATTAGTTTTGTAATTGATAGTTTTCCAAAATTCGGCCTGTATTAAGAGAAACACAAGGTTCTTCAAAGACAATTTTCTAAGATTTGCTATTGCGGCCGTTTTCCAAATTCTCCCAATTGCAATACCAGATTTGACTTGTTCTAACTGAATCATGAAGGGAAGATATTTCAAATCTGATCTTGTTTATTAATATTATGTAATCAATCCAAAATTATAATGGAAATCATTTTGTAATCAACTTTGTTGTAACTTCACTTTGCTCTCTGTGTATTTAAATGAAAACAGAGATCAAAGAGAGGGGGATAATGGGAGGGATAATTAGGAGATAGGAGATGGAATATTATTGGATAGGATGTAGGAGAAGAGAAGAGATGAGAAAATGAACAATTGTTGAATTTAAGGCAAAGCTAAGAGCTTCATTATGTTGTAATTAGTTCTCTGATATATTTTAATGAATTAAGTTATCCATTGAGTTCTACATCTGTTGTTTGTAATCTGATATGAGTTATTAGTCAAGGTGGAACTGAGTGTTGGGCAGTGGGGCCCACTACCTTGGATGAGGTGTTGCGTTAAGAATCTAAAATAGTTTAATTATGTGCTTGTTTATTTGAATTTCAATTGTCATTCCTTAAAGTAGATTTCCCTTCTTTTAACTAATTTATTGTTTGCTACATTTTCCAGATTTGTTATTTCATCCAATTTCTAGATTTCATTTATTTTACTATTCTAGATTAGCATTTGAATTATGTTGGGTGCCATATATTAAATTTCCAATTCAGCAATGTGTGGTTTAATTTAGCAATGATTCAAGTTGTGTGATTAACATAATTTTTTTTCCTGTTATTTACTTTCTTGTTTTTAATTTTAGTTTTATTATTCAAGTCTTGCACTTTATTTCTTGTTGAATGAGATTGATAGTATAAAACACAATCATATAGAACTAGTTAGCTTTCGGTATTGTTATGCATATATTTTACCAATTTCCTTGAAATAAAAATATGCTCCTCGGGTTGATAATTAATGTTCAAGTAATTAGTTATTTTTATTAAGCAATTAATTTTCCCCAACATTTTGGTGTCGTTGCTGGGGAGATAGTCAAATTTCACTACCACACTAATGTCTGGTTGTAGATGCATACCTGACTTCGTGAGAGCTGGATATTGAAGGCGGAAGGTAAGAACCTACGTGCTCATCCCGGGGAACTAGTGATGGGTCTACCCTCAATAGTCAGGATTAAGTCATACAACATGCACTGATAGAAGTAGGAATTTTAGAGGTAGAATTTTGAAAAGAAGAAAATCTCATGATTCCACTCAAGTGGTGATGTAAGCACCACCCATTCCACTAACCAATTGATAGGAACATTTGAAGGAGGAGCCTTAAAGAAACACATGAATACTATTCTATTATGGTAAGAAATGGGTCACATTGCTACTTTTGAATTCCCTATCAAAGATCTAGGAGGAGTGACACAAATGCACATAATTCTCTAATCTTCTCTACCAAATTTTCACGGTTTGGCAAATGAAGACCCAGATACATTCTTATTTTAGTTTGAAAGTACTTTGTAGAGGATATGATTATTTTACTAATGATCAAAGGTTGAAAGTGTTTCCTCTTACTCTAAAATGAGCAGCTCTCCGATGGTTCACGAGCCTTGGTGGGAACTGCATCCAAACATGGGAGGACATGAAGAATGTATTCTTGAAGAAGTACCAAGAGTATTGCAAGGCGAGTGAAGATATTTTCAGTATGATACAAGGGAAAGATGAAAGCTTTGAGGACTATGTAGAGTGATTTCAATACAACCTTCAAAAATCAAAGCATAAGTATTTGGAAAAAGAGATCTTAAAAACACTCCTTCTTAAAGGAATCAAAGATGAATTTTTAGAACTCTTAAATCTAATGGGAAAAGGTGATGTTTTTCAGTTATCATATGATGTTGTTTGTGAATTATGCATAAGGTATTCAAGGGACATCTCCAAGGCTGGTAAGAATTATAGAGAACTTTCTTCTTTCTTTTCCAAATAAGCTACAAGAACAAGAGACATAATCGCTGAAATCAATGTTTTATTTGAAAATTTTAAATATGATTTTATTAACTCTCTAAATTCACAATTGGATGTTTTGCAGGTTCGAAAAAATCAAGAAATTGAAGAAGTGTTTTTCCCTCATTGCCAAAAGGAGCATCCCATAGATAGTTGTTCTTTCTTATCTAGGATGGAAGCATCATATCAAATAGATGGAGAAGTTGATACAATTTCACAACCATGGAAATCATGACATACATGTATGGTTCAAAACACTTCCTATCCATTTTCTTACTTGCATAATCCATTATGGAATACTCCTGTGTTAGAGCAACCATATCAATCTCAATATAACCCCCACCAATCTTGTCTACAAGTTTGGCATGGTTCATCTTATGATTACATGACTACTCTCCCTCATCTTGTAGAACAAACAAATAATCCATATTCTTTTCCAACTTTTTGACAACATCTTGCTTGCCTATGAAAACCATCCACATGACCCAATCAACTACATCATGAAAATGCTTTATGCCCTACACAATTTCCCGCTCAACTCATTCCACACCCTCACCATAATAAACCAGTACAACATTCTTACAGTATTGAATTGAAAAATTTACCTACCCTTCACTTCCATTCTATCTCACATGCACCATTGCAGAAAACTTATATTGAGATTGAGAATGTTTCAATTCCAAAAATTGTAGAAGTTATGGAAGAAAATGAGGTTTCTTCTAGTCTGCATCAACAAACCGTATTAAAAACTCAAGAACTTCATGATATGATGGCTACGGGAAATCAAGAAAGTAAAGGATGTATTGAAAATTGGTTTAACTCCATTTGTTTGCAGCATCACTCCATACTTCAACAATTTTTGACACCATCTTTTCAAAGGAAGTTGGCTTCTCATACCTTACTATTTATTAACATGAATTTTTCAAATTTGGGTACATACATAATTGAGGCCTTATTTCGAAAATGGCTCCACTAGAAGTACTCTTATATGTATTCATATTCATTTTTCAAAGCAGAGTAGGTTAGTGTAGAAAATAAAATAAATAAGGACATAAATAAATACAGTTTTTTTTTATTATGTAAAAATAGTTGTTTTTGTTACAAGATGCTGTGGAAATCAACATTAGTGATAAATGTTTTAATTTATTTTTGTATGTAGATGTATGATATCGAAATAATAGTTCTACAAACACTCATTCATTTCTATCACAAATTTGGAAAATTTTCTTGAATATCATATTTTTTTGGCTTGTGGGCTTGACGAAAACTCTAAAAACACAGTCGAGACAGTCATGTTTTGAGGGACCAAAAGGAAATAATTTAAAAACATGTTTCTATCCTAAGTATCCATTGATGTCTACTTTCCAACCCAATTTGAATCACTCCATTTGAATTTGAAACGAAAACGTTATAACCAAAACATTGACAATGTGTCTAGTAGGCAGCTCAGGAAAAGAGTTGGGTTAGTCAGTTTTTGGAGCCCTAAATGAATATATTTTTTAAACATGTTTCTATTGGAGATAAATTAATGAATCCAATTTAATCTCCAATTTGAATAATTTGAATCCGTTATTAAACGAAGAAAATTATGCTTAAAATATCAACTGTTGGTCTAAGTTGGGAAATCGAAAATGACTTTGTTATGCAGGTTGTTCTAAGTAAAATTGACATATCATATCATGGAATTTTAAAAACTTGTTTCTATTGATAATACACCTTTGAAGTATCTCTCATTTGGATTTGGAATCACTCAAATTGGACGAAAAACAAAGGAGTTATGGTTAAAACACTGCTGGTTAGTATGGTTGACCTCTACTCTCTCGCATGTGACAAATAATTTTTTTCTTTGTTTATCTTTTTGTGGATTTGTTTTACAGAGTAACTACTTATTTTTTTTTTCATATGTCTTCAATTATTAGAGCCCGATCACCTCTCTTCTTCTACAATTTCATGTTTTATTGCAGGTAGACACTCTTTTTTGCAGGTTCCAGGAAAATAAAAGAAGTTAATTTATGAACGAGCGATTCTTGAAAGAAATGTTAATGAAACAAGGGAATTTCATATAATTAATTACCTATTTATGCCTCTAAAATCGTAGCATCAACATTGGGGATAACCATCCGGTCCGGACCTTAGTACAACTCCTTTTCCGTTTGGAGTGGTGGCTCTGATTGGATGTTATGGGACTAGTTTCCCAATAATGTATGGTTTGATGAATGAGTGTTTTAAATATATAACAAAGATGATAGGTGATTTAATCTATAACTCTAAAAATATACACATATATCTATATAACTTAGGTAATCTTATAACAATGTGATTTTTTATAATTCCTAACAGACAAGTAATCATATAAATGGTTTACTTATTAACAGAAAGATGCATTTAAATAATGATGACTTTGTTTAAGAAATTAAACAAGTAATTATAGAAACATATCGCATGACATAATGGTATTTATTGCTGACATATATCTCTAATATAACAATTCTAAATCATTCAGAAGCGACTCAATATAGAATTGCTTGAAGCATGTTAATACATCAACAATAGCAAATTAAATGAAATGTTAATTACATAAAGAAAAAGACAAAAGGAACAGTGATAGAAATACCACATGAATTTGAGTCTTGATATGTAAGTAACATTCTGATTCCACCTTTTTATTCTAGAAACTTTCAAGAGATACAAAAATGCAAGTCTTGAAAAAGTTCTTTCACAAAAATCCGAATCCTTGATCCATTGCTTATAAAAAATAAATTAAGAAGTGTAGAAGTGCAACTTCTCAAGTCTAGTTTTTGTACAAATCGAGGACCCTCTTTAATAACATGAAAGGGTTTATATAATATAATTAAAACAAACTGTCTACAAAAATTGCTGAGAGTTTTGGAACAACCAACATTAAAATCTGGGATTTGAATTGCAAAAATAGTAATGCAATTGCATTTGAAAAGGTTCATCGTATCTATTTTTTCTCCTATATTTGCAACTGAAAAATTGAAAGCATATTTTGAATTTCCAGAGGATGACTCATCGTGGAGTGTAGTTGTCCTGTGTAAGTGGCATTTGAAAGCTCAGGGATCATGCGATCAACAATGTCGGCAAGGCATTTGATGGTCATCTATGGCTGTGCAGCTTGACTAAAAAGGACTAGTACACATCCCAATTGAGGCTTTGTATTTTGTTGAGTTGTTCATCTTTGGTGGCCAAATCTTGCTTCCATTGCTTTTCTAACACTCACGTTTACAAGATTACTTGGGGAACAATCGGAAATTAATTTGGCTCCATATAAACCATCATTTATCATTTCAATCACATTATTCATTATAGACATAGCCTTGGAGGTAGCCCTTTCTGCCTTTATCAGCTGTGTTTCCCACTCCGAAAACAATATTTCTTTATGCGGCTCTTGAATTTTTGGTAGGTTAGTAGCTATTCCTTCTACTGTGCTTTACCAGGAGAGGTAATTTGTGACCTTCTCATTTGCATCCTCAAATTCTAATCTGGTATTAACTGCTTGATCGATCACTGATGAAGTTATGATGCATAATGGGTCAATAAAATATATTTTATGGCAAAGTAGATTGAGTTGTTGAGATAAGGCTTTATTTGCTTCTAGGGCTTCCTTCTTAAATTCCTCAACCTTGGGATAATCTCTGAACTATTCGATATAGAGTTGTAGCTGTGTGATTTTCTCCTCTTTAGTCTTGATTTCTTGTTGATCTGTCAATTGAAGCTGTTCGAGCTCTTGAGACAACTGTTGTTGTTTTTGGATGGCATGCCGGTCAATCTTCTATTTCTCCAGACTTAATTGTTCCTCAAGCTACTCATTCTTTTGTTTTTCTTCTGCGAACTGTTCTTCAAGCTGATTAATTTTTTGTTGTTCTATTGCTGCTTGTTCTTCAAGCTCACTAATCCTTTGGTCCTTTTCTTTGAACAATTGGTTAACCTCAGTTGCCTTATCAGTTGTGGCGGATGTGTCTGCCCTTGCAAATTGAGATAACTTATTCAAATCCTCAGAAGGATTGACCTCTGAATCCTTCCATAAAACATTCATAAATTTAGACTAAGGAGCTGTGGATGACGTCTAGACTATTTTCCTCTTCTTCCTCTGCTTCTTGACTACAACCCTATGTTTTGAGCTGTAAAATACATCCAAGGGTGGTATTTCCTCATTATTCAATCTTCTCCTAAAGGATTTTCAGGGATTATTTCAATCTCTTTCTGAGCTATGTCTTTACTAGGTGTTACTTCAATTGCACTATTAGGAACAATGGGTCGTTGTGTTGCGGGCGATGCTGATGTGGTAATGTTTTGGGGGTCGCTTTGGCTTTTGATCTACTGATCAAATTGCTCCCATTCTTTTATCAAGATGGGGTCAATATGAACATCTATGCTAAGGGGTTCATTGGTCTTTCCACCTATTTCCCCTTCCTTGGAAATCTCTTCAATAGTCTGCTCCCCGCTATGCTCTACTTGTTGAACAATAGGGGTAGTATTTAATAAATCGAGTGGTACTGTCAGTAACCTTTGTGTCTTGTATTCCATGAATTTTTCCATCTTCTCGGCTCCCAATTTGAATCTTTCTAGATGACTTACTTGTGAGAACAACTTCGCTGAAGCGAATAAGTCATCAAACTCATCCTTCTCATGTATAAATTTACTAATTTTCACTTGACTGGTGAAATTGAAAGCGACCTTGTTTGGATCATATTGTCTTTTAGGAATAACTGCTAGACCTAGATCCTTTGTCTTCTCTACTTCTTTCTCAGCATGTTTAAAATCATGTAATGAGTAAGTGCCATAACAGAGGGGAAATGGAGGCCATACTTGTTTCTTAGAATCTTTAAGGTTTCTAGACATCCCTTTTTCCACTATCTGGTAAGCTATTTCCCTAGCTAATAGCTTATCAGGAATGTAGAGTGGAAGGACATAAGGGTCCGTAATACTGCCAAAAACCCTAATATAAGTGAACTTCTCCTCCCTGAATCAACTGCCAATTGAAGTTAAGTCAATGCTAGCCTCGTCAAACAGCCGAGGAGCAGGTTTATCAAAGATGGCTTGATGGACAGGTAAAATGAAACTATGGAAAATCTTGTATAGATGATTCTTGTAGTCAGACTTCCATAAATATTTATGATAAATATGAATGGGGGTTGGATCTTGAACAATCCATTTGCAACCTAGGATGGGAAATCCAGAATTAAAACAGATTGTGTCCATTATGTAGGTGCTCATATAGAATGGGGGCACAATTCTGGTGCAGAAAAATATGTTCCTTCTATAATCTAGTATTTGAATGGACATTTTATTTGATAGAATGGTTTCCCAATCCATAATAAAGGAGTTGATTGTTGCTTCTATTAATGGAACCATTTCTATAGAAAGTCTAGCAGAATCGGGGCTTCCAAAGAGCCTACATACCATAGCGGCAACATAACAATATAGAGATGCTACGGAGTCCATAGAGTACATACCAGAGGATTCATGTTTATGCTTGTTTGAAAAATGTCTCCACTGTTTGATAGGGTCTGAATCTATGCCATTCTCCTTAGCGAAAGCTTCCGAGAATGATTTGTTGTAGTGTCGATGGGGATCCAACAAGTGATACATTCTCTTGACATCTTCAGGTTTGAATGTCTTGAACGTCCTCCCATCGGTTGTCAAGAAAGATTTGTCTGTGATGTTAATACTTTCGATTACCCATCTCACTAAATCATTATATGCTAAAAATTTTGCTCGGGATTCTATTCTATGGAGGAAGGAGCTGGCCAAATCATTGAGCGTGCTTTCCGTTCAATTAGTTCCATCAGTTATTGCTTCTTCTTCTATCTCCATTGGATTTTCTGCTTCAAGTAAAACATATATGCCTTCCCACGAGATTTTACCAAGGCCTTGACAGGTAGTATCTGCAATTAACACCAATTTTTTTGGTCCTTCTTCCATTGCAATGGGGGCCTTTGCCTTTCGAGATTTCTTAGAAATCTTTCCCAATTGTGCGATTCTGGATCAGCTCTGCAGAATGAGAAAGAAGAGCGTAATAGGTGAAAAACTTGAGAGGATATAATACACAAATTACAGACTATAAGAAATTATGCGCATTAGATGCAAAAGATCTTATATTGTACATAGCTACCAAAGATGAAATCCTTAAAGGACTTAACCATAACTGCTCCTTAATGTTTTACTGTAACTTCCAACGTGAAACTTTAATGTTGAAGCCATATGTCACATCGTAGGTTTTGTAACGATCCTTTTTAGAATAGGTGTCGCGACTCTGCGATTTAAGATTAGCGATTGCATTATTTTAATATTTGTGTAATAATTGCGTATCACAAATCGAGAGTTACAAGCGCCACGCTCAAAAGGTTTGTTTGCATAGTTGCGATTACGATGAGTGTTGAGCTAGCATGTGGAGATGACGGGTTACAAACTTGGCAAATAACACTATTTCTTTATAATCGATTTATCCCTATACCGCATGTATTCATAGTATTTTCTAACTCGCTTTTATCGAGAGCGCGATATGTGATAATTAAATCACATCGGAAGATTTCAATGGGGTTTTCGGATGCTTCCCTATGAATCAACAATATGCGATTGCGATAGCCTTATCACATCACAAGGTTTCAATGAAATGCTCTAAGTCATCCCTTGGGATATATGATGTGCACGACGCGATAGTTTTATCACATCGTATTTATAAATGGCTTACTTTGATAAAAATTTGTGATGAGGGTTTTATTATGACTCTAATCACATCACACCTTTCTAAATGGATGTTCACGGGTTCTAAAGAATTGCAATTTGCGATGAGCAGTCCTAGAATACTCATAAAGAATTTTTTTTATATGACTTTTATGGAAAACTTATTTTACTCAAGTTTTATTGCTTTTATTCATATCCTAAAGGGGACCCATTTCTTATTTGGAATTATAAGACTAAGATTTAAAATTTGTGAAATGGGGGGGTTGTTGTATAGCACAACATTACCTAATGGATTCATAACAGAAAAATGGAAAATTGATTTCCATTTGAAGATTCATGTCACTACTGCCAAAGCATTTTTTTAAGAGACAATTTTTTCATTAACAGATTGATGTTCCCTGAAGAAACAACATCATAGTTGTTGTAACTTAATTACTTAATTTATTTATTATTTTTAAATAAAGTGTTGTTTCTTTTCTGATTTCTCTTATGTTTTTGTGTTTCAGGTGTTGCTTCCTTCAAAGTTTTAGTTGTCATTTCGTTGGCGAATGCACAATTATTGTTCTGTCAAATGGACAGTTGTTGTTCGGTAGAACGAACAACTCTAATTTCTTTTTGGTATGTTTAATAATTGTTGTTCAATCAATTAAAAAGTTGTTGTTCAACCAAATTAACAACTCTGATTTCTTTTTGGTGTGTTTGATGTTCAATCAATTGAACAACTATTGTTTAGTCGATTAAACATCTCTGATTTCTTTTTGATGTGTTTGTTGTTCAGTCAATTGAACAAATACTGTTCAGTCAATTGAACAATTGTTGTTCAGTCAATTCAACAGCTCTGATTCCTTTTTGTGTGTTTTGCTGTTCAAATCGATTGAACGATTGTTGTTCAGTGAATTGAACAACACCGATTTATTTTTGTGTATTTTTTTGTTCAATCAATTGAACAACACTGATTTCTCTTTCTGTGTTTTGCTGTTCAATCGATTGAACGATTGCTGTTCAATCAATTGAACAACACCAATTTATTTTTGAGTGTTTTGTTGTTCAATTCAATTGAACGATTGATGTTCAATTAATTGAACAACACAAATTTCTTTTTTAGTGTTTTGATGTTCAATAAATTGAACAACACCAATTTTTTTTGCGTGTTTTTCCATTCAAATCGATTGAACGATTGTTGTTCAATCAATTGAACATCGCCAATTTATTTTTGTGTGTTTTGTTGTTTAATCGATTGAACGATTGCTATTCAATCAATTGAACAACATCGATTTATTTTTGTGTGTTTTGTTGTTCAATTGATTGAACGATTGCTGTTCAATCAACTGAACAACAACGATTCCTTTTTGAGTGTTTTGTTGCTCAAATCAATTGAAAGAATGATTGTTGTTCAATCAATTGAACAACACTGTTTTTTTTTTTTTAGCGTTTTGCTGTTCAAATAAATTGAACGATTGTTGTTTAATCAATTGAACACCACTAATTTCTTTTTGAGTGTTTTGTTGTTCAATCGATTGAACGATTGTTGTTCAATCAATTGAACAACACCGATTTCTTTTTGTGTGTTTTGTTGTTCAATCAATTAAACAACACTAATTTCTTTTTGTGTGTTTTGCCGTTCAATCGATTGAATGATTGTTGTTCAATCAATTGAACAACACCAATTTCTTTTTGAGTGTTTTGTTGTTCAATCGATTGAACGATTGTCGTTCAATCAATTGAACAACACCGATTTCTTTTGTGTGTTTGTTGTTCAAGCTATTGAACAACTTCCGTTTGGTAGAACGAATAGCTATAATTTATTTTTGTTGTTCCATCGCCAGTAATTCTTTTTGCCATTTTCTTTCTCTTCCATGTTTTGAGTGAAATCCATCTGATTGGATTTAGAATTTGTACCTGAGATAAAGGAAAAAGAGTAATATTAATACCATTATGACTTATAAAACCTTTGATGGTTATCTTTATTTCAAAACTGACCTGGTTTTTCTATATAATGACTGGACGAATATCTTCTCTTTTGACATATCATAAGATGATTCACTATCTTAATACCACACTGGTTTATATTTCACACTTTCAATTGATAATTCCCTTTGGTATGATGATATAGGGATAAAAGCATAACTTTCATTGGCATTTTTTTTACTTCTCACACCATCCCTGACTCTTTAGGAGTAAACGATTCTCCCTCCCTTTGCAATAAAAATATGAAAATACAATACAAATCTTCTTAAAGAGGATAGAGGGTCTCATTACGAGACAACCTACCATGATGTAACAAGTGACATTCCATTATGACAACCACACTAGGGTAATGGCCTTCTAGATAGTCAAAACTATTAGAAGGACAGGAGGTCTCATCACGAGCCAGCCTAATCACTTTGTTATATCTTGGTAAATGACACTATGATTATCTAGTTACCATGTTTGCATAGTGATCTATTTATAGCAATAAATAACCATCTAAATACTAAATAGAGGATTCTGGCTCGTTTTTGGGTTAAAAAGTAACCCTGTCGAGGTTATGAATGCCTACTGGCAACAATGGTCTGCTTATGTTATTGAATTTCTATGTTACATTGCCAATTATTCTTTATCCCATTATTTCCTATTGATTCATTTCTAATGGTGAATTTACCATTTGAACAATGTTTATAACTATATTAACCAATATTCATGGTAAATGACACTTTCATATGCATTATATCAATATTGTCCAATCAATCGATACTAGCAGTCATTATCATTTATCGCCGGTCATGATTTCGTCATATTTTTCCACCTAAGGCAAATATCTCTTCACATAATGATCTATTCTCTGTTTTATTCCTTTTACGGTCATTTCCAATCTTTGTGACTTGTACTGTTCTGTCCGTATTTTTCCGTATTTACGCCACTCTGATTGTTGTCTTGCTACATTAATGAGCCCCCAACATCCTTTCCATTTTTCCTATGCTTTATAGGCGTGGACGCCCTTTTCTCATTGGACGGGGAAGGTCATGCAATATGATGATTTGACAAAATATTATTATTGCATTTATACAAAAGTTTTTTCTGATTGAAGTCTTTGCATGAGTCTTATCTGTTTCTATTCAAAACTAAAATTGTGGATTCTGTTATCACAAAATCAAGCACTGAAGGGCTGCTGATCAGGTAGACTCTGTGTAACTATTTCAGACCAATCTTTTGACTAAGGATTAACCTCCCTAGCCTGAGAGGGCTCTCTCAAAAAAAGTTATTGATTTTGTTTGTTGATAAGAGGGCTAACTCTAGTAAAGTAAATTTAATAAAAAGGTTGGCTGGACAGACATTAAAAAGACTTCCATTGGGCTTATGGAGTTGATCATATTCAGTAAGCTATAATACTGCTCATGCATAGAAGTCAGGGCATGTAATGTTTAAATACTCAAAACAACATCTCATAGAAACCTCAGTTTACAAATACACACAGGAAATCAGAGCAGCATAAGTGAATTCTGAGTGATTTTGTATTCATACAATTGTAAAAACATTAAACATAAAACAAAACCACATATCTTGAGCATTTGAAACACCGTAAGAATCCTGAGAAGATAAGCAGCAAATTATATTACTAAACTGGGTTTTTACACAAGCCAAAGCAATACTCTGTTTTTCAAAATATCCAACCCTTGTTACAAAGATGATTAAGCTATATATAGAAACATGACTCTAACTACTTTGAGCTTCCTCCTCCAGCATGAGGGGAGCTCGATGACTGCCACTAATGACACCTATCTTCTTTTCAACAAACTATTTAATACAATAACCACTAACTGAAGTTCTAAAGAGTTCTAATTTAATTATAACTCTAACTTTATCTCCTTCATAGAATGATTCCTCCTTGCAGCTTTGACACCTGGTTTCTTTTTCATTTCGCTGAGATGGCATGAGATGAGCAATTAATGCCCCATGTTGGCTTTGGATACTGAAGGCTTTAATCTGCTCCGTGTTGGCTAAGAATATCCCTTACTTTTCGGTTCTGGTCCCCTATCACTTCGAATATGCAGCATCATGTACTTTAAGTCTCTTTAATAACCCAAAAACAATAGAACACCACCATGTTTCCTGATGAATTGGATGCTCCATCGATGGCCAAGTGTGCAAGCCAAAATTCCATGTATGCAATTCATTCAACACCTTATGACCGGCAATAAAGTGACTTTATAACAAAAACTTTACACTTGAGTCAAAACATTTCACCTTTTTAAAGGCACACCTGTCTTGATCTGAATGGTTGTGATAGTTTCATTTGGTCTCTTACATATCCTTCAGGTGTTTCCTTTAGAAAATTCCCGATCATCTTACCAAATTATTTGTCTGCGTTTAAAATCAACACCTACAGCAGTTTCGTAGCGCGCTACGAAACTGCTGTGTAAATTAAAAAACACAATCTTCCTTTCATTCAAACCAAACTCATAATTGTTTGCATTGAAGCAGATACGTTTTCAGTGTGATTCTCACTAATGCAATTGACAACAATGAGCCTGAGATCTTTGTCTTGGTGCCTTAGAAGCTCTAGCTTTACCAATGCACTCATGGATAGAATCACTGCATCCTGCATTATCTCAGAAGGTTACTGTTCCACCATAGGTAACTAGTCCTCCACTTTCTGAAATTCCTGAACTGTACTTGAAACATTTGGCAGAGGCAACTGAAGTGGTTGTTGACAAATATCATAAATAATCTCATGGTTTTCCAACCATCTAAGTACACGGTACCAGTTTAAAAATATATTCCTTGGGCCTTGCTGATAGAGAACAGGGAACTGCAAACATACTTCAGATGAAACCTCTTGCTCAAAAACCCCCAAAGATATGACTGGCAGTGATGTCAAAATAATATTGAAAAGCAGCATATACCAATCATCATATATGGGCTGTCTAGAGGAACTTGTATATGCTTCAAAATTGAAGAGTGTAAGCCCAAAAGATATATTTTTGTAAAAGAAATAGCAGATCATCTGTGCAATCCTCTTATAGCACCAATGTCCATGAACCACAAGCAAGCGCTCAAAAAATCGAAATTGTGCAGTAGAGAAATCCCTTGAAGATATTCCCTTTTTAACATTTCCACTTGCAGTTCAAAACTAGTGACTGAGATTGGATTATTTTAGCTTCAGCTGCTACGAAACTGCTGTTCTGCCTGAAAAATATGTCTTGGGACAGAGCTCATAACTTCTCGCAGAAAATGTATTTGAAAAAAATGAAGGAGGCTTTTGTAAAACAATCCATGCTAAACAAAAACCTCATTTGGTTTTTTGAAACACTACTCCAGCTGCCTATAATCGATCCTTGAAGAAGATGTGTAAAACAGGAAATTAAAAACTGCACCTACAACAGTTTCATAGCGCAACGTTTAGTCACTCGTTTCTCCCAGATAATAATCAATTTGAAGAAAATGAAAGAGGTTTTTCTAGTTCAGTATGTTAGGGATAAAAACCTCTTTCAATTTTCGAAAATAGTCTTTTAGCTGCGCTAAATACCTCCTGGAAGTTGACTACTTAAAACAGAGAAATATGTCTGTAACAAACATCACCTACAGCAGTTTCGTAGCGCGCTACGAAACTGCTGTGTAATTTCAAAAACACAGCTTACATGCCAAATTCGACTGTCTTGAGCTTTTTTATCTTGAAATGTCCTTCTCATCTGCCTTTATGTTCCCAATGGCTCTGAATGCAATTTCATCTAGCCATTCAATGCGTGGAATCTGCCCACATTCATACTTGTTGACTAGCTTCTCCAAGTGCTCAATTTCTCCTCGCCATTCCTTTGTACCACAGAGTCTCTTTGTTTGTGGCTACATCAATGAAGCTTTGTATTAGAAGGGAGGCCACAAACATGACAGACGATTTTGTAAAAGCCAAAATAGCAGTGAGGCTAGATAGTTTCCAGAAGGACCATAATATAGCGAATACAAGAGAGCATTGCCTTGACTGCAACTTTGATTGGAGCAGAGTAGAACTGTTTTCAGCTCTATCCTAAGGTCTAAGCATAGGTATATCCTGAACATTAATGGCACACCTCTGCCCAGTGGCCAACAGATAATTCAACTAGGAAAAAGTCAACCTGTTTATAAATCCTGAACTAGCATAACTTGTGAGGGTTCCAGAGTTCTGTTTTTGGGGGAAAAGTATTTTATCAGTTAACAGATTTTCAAGAATTAGATCAGAATTTTCTACCACTTCTCCCAGAGTTGTGCGCAACTGTCTCACCAAGGTGTGCTTGTTTTAAAATGATTACAGGCGCTATGAAATCACCAGAAACATGCTGCGCTGCGAAACTGCTGAAAAGGATTTATGTGCCTTTGGCAAACGATTGAACTGATGTGAACAATTTAACACTTTTTCTTGAGTGATAACAGTGGCTCCACTTGGGATAGTGTGCTCCTGTAGTACACTAAGAACTTGCAGTTCCAGTGCTTTATCCATTTATGACAAACTGAAATTTATTTGACAAGCATCCCTTTTCAGCTTCTTGGGCCTTCACCTCGGGCTTAAGCTTGATGATCATTGTAGGAGAAAGGAATCTACATCTACTAAAAAAAAATGCTCAGTCAACCTTGAGCTTATTTGCATTTTCCTACCTACCTACCCTAACAATTCAAATTTCTTTCGGCTCAATCAATGTGAAATTTCCAATGTAGCCAATCATTTGTCTTATCTGATATTGGATTTCTTTGACTGCATCGGAGTTCAGAGCCACTATGATATTGTGAT
>APFE030210924.1:0-23592 GCA_000404065.3 Pinus taeda
CAGCATGTCAAGGAGTTGAGGAAGTGTTTGGGTAAGATTGAATGCCCAGCAGGTGAAATTAAAGGGGAGTGTTGAAGTTATAATTTCCCCTGTGCGCGGGAGGCCAGCAGTTAAGGCGCGCAGGTCAACAGTCACTGCACGCCCAAAACCACCGAAGCATACCTGAAACCGGCGGTAACTCATCGCACCACCTTTCGGCCTAAAGCTGTTTCCGTGCAACGAGCTCCGATGCGTTTTGGTGCTGACATGTGGATCGCCGTGACGTCATCCACTGACATTCATCGGAAGGTAACTTTCAGTCAACTCACCCCGCCCGATATGCGTCCGATTCAAAGGTATGTCCTCCGCCATTCGATTGTCAGGAAAGGTCTCCGCCGTTTAAGGTTCTTCAAAGTACATACGGACCTGTTAATAAATTAATGCAGCATGGACCACACATAATCGACCATACCTTATGTTAATGGAATGGCATGAGTTTGGTAATGTGCTCATTGTTTTTCCTTACGGCGTATTAATATGGAGTATGGGCGGGCGGTAAAACATAATGTAAGTTTTATTTTTTATTTTATTTTTGCCCATATGAAATATTCAAGGGTTGACTCTATTCGAGTCATATGGTAATCGCATTACACAAGAGGTTTGTAATTTTTAGTGTGAAGTATTACACACGGGGGAACAAGAGAGTGTGTGGGCTCCCGGCAGCCATTAAAAAAAACATAGGGATTGTAATCCAATGTGAGAAGTGTGTGGGTTAAAAAAAATGTAATGTGAATATAGCATCACACACAGGGATGAGATTATTGGGTTAGCAGCAGCGTGTAAAAACTATGGTGTGGATCGCACACGGTAAAAACAAAAACAGGGGATTGTAATGTGAATTGAGTAATCGCACACGGAGACGAGTGATGTGGATTCGCAGCAGCAAATGAAATCCACAGAGATTAAAATATTGTATGGCAGGGGAATGCACAGATATGTAAATGTTCTTTTCTTTGGGATTGAAATGTAAAAAAAAAGGAAAATGCAGCAGCAGAGTAAAGTTTTGTTTGTAATGTGATGTAAGAAAAAGAATGCACAACAGTGCAGGAGAAGGCAGAGAAGTGAAAGAAGAAAAATCATGGGCAAGTATGTGAAACCATGAATTGTTTCACACAGCAGTGAAAAGGTAAATGTGTAAATCCCTGTAAGTTTTGTTTGTAAGTTTTGTTTTCACACAGCAGTGAATGTAAATGAAATATTTACACAGTGGTGTAAAATTTCATAGGAGGCAGAGTAAGTTTTGTGAAAATGTTTTGGTGAATCCCTCTGAGTGAAAGAAGATGAATATGTCTCTGTAAATTCTCAGGTGAAAACAGAGTTTTGGTTTAATGTTGTTTTTGGTAAATCCCTCACAGCAAAGAGGATGAATATGTATTAGTGTGTTTATTTTAATGAATGGAAATCTTTTATGGTGGTGAAATACTCTATTCTCATCTATTTTTTAAAAAGGTCCTCTGTGCAAAAAGATCCTGGAGCAAAAGTAACAGAGCATTGACTCTGTGTTCAGCTAATCTTTTGTGGTTTTGGTATTTTCCCATTGCAAACAAAAATACCCAACAAATTACAGCCTTTAAATGATACTAGTATCAGGGAATTCGATCTATATCTAGACAATAACAAGCTTGGCGGCACTATACAGCCAAGATACTTAGAGTCCTCTAATGTCTCCGTCTTGATGCCATACGGGATAACAACGCAAATGGCATTTCGGGTACAGGCAACAAATCGGTCAACCCTGCCTCCAATTTTTAACGCTTTGGAAATATATCGCCAAAGTGATCTGCGTCAAAATGGCACATTCGGTTAAGATGGTATGCATTCCATGATTTATCAGAATCTTTTATCACTTCAATTTTTCTTCTTGTCAAAACCCAAAAACTTATGGAGGGATCTATTGAAATTATCTGGTTGTTCAATTTTATAGTGCGAGCTTTGAGAGAAACGCAGTTGGATATTAATTTCACATATGCTTCGGCTGGTGATCCATGCTTGCCCGCTAATTTTTCTTGGGAATGGTTAGGCTGTAACAGCGATGTATCCCCAGAATCACAAGCTTGTGAGTAGTAATTCAGACCCAGCTTTTATGGGTTGTCCGTTGGTCCAGTTAGTTTATTTATATCTCAGAAATCTGTTCTACATTTCATTCGATTGATTTCGATCTCAGGAATCTCTCGAGCAAAGGAATTACAGGTATACCTTCTTCCAGTATTACCCATCTCACAGCCCTGGTTATAATTTAAGTGTCTTCTGACTTTATCATAGTTTTGATGAAATATTGTTTTAGTGATTCAGTCAAATAGTTTTATTTTTAATAACCTATAATAAAGCATTTTAATATGATTCACTAAAAAATATATATATAATTTTTAATTCCTTATAAAAATTAATGAAAATTTTCAATTAAAAAAAAAAAAAAATTAGTTTTGAAAAAAAATTAATATTTTAAATTTGTAATTAAAGAATAATATACATCTAATTTAATTTAAGCATTAATTGTACTTTTTATTTTTATATAATTTGAACCAAACAAAATATTTACATAAAATAAAATCACATTCCATCTTCTTACAATATCTCTTAGATAAAAACTATAACTAATTATATAATCTATATTATTAAAAGTAACTTTTTAATAAAAATATGGTATAGATATTGATTATTCATTCGAATGGGAAATTCTAGCTTAGTGTTAGAATAAAATTTCAATACATAACTCAACAATGCAGTCTAATCACTATGTTCCATCCTTTTCATACTTGATTAGAAAATATCTCTTAGATAAAAACTATAACTAATTATATAATCTATATTATTAAATGTAACTTTTTAATAAAAATGTGGTATAGATATTGATTATTCATTCGGATGGGAAATTCTAGCTTAGTGTTAGAATCGAATTTCAATATATAAATCAACAATGCAGTCTAATCACTATGCTTTTTGAAAATTATATTTGTGCAGTGACTTGTCTGAAAACAACTTAACTGGACAAACACCAGAATTTCTCTATGGTAGATGTTATATTTCTCTGGCAAGGCTACCTTTGTACTCACGGGCTTATATTGAGAGATGCAATCCTGGAATTCGGAGAACAATAAGCTAACTGGTACAGCGCCGGCTATTTTAAGAAACAACAAAAACTTATCGATCAGGTTAATTCTCTTCTCCAACATGGATCATTTTATTGGAATTTCGTATAGTCTTATCACAGAGATCTCTAAATTTGAGATTCAATATTCTGATTGTGTTTTATGTTTGATAGGCTTTCGGGCAATCCACTTCTTTGTGAAGGCAACGCAAACCAGTGCACTAAATCTAAACCTGGTATCAGTAAAAGTCTTATAATCAGTTTGTCAGTGGCTGGAGGGATAATAATAATTCTTTTGTCGATTACTGCTGCAACACTACGTGGTAGAAGATTGAAACGGGGAAGGGGCAGGGCTGTTGGTGTGTATATATGATTTTTTGTATTCTCTTTACAGGAGAGTAACGATCATTCTATGGGTCTACATATTTTGCAAGTGATTTTAATATTTTTGTAACAACATTTTTTCTATTGTTCTTGCAGGGAGAAATCCTTTAAAGGAAACGATGGCAAGGGGCCATGACTTATCATCACCTCAATGCAGAAAATTTAGTTATAATGAGGTCAAGGAAATAACTGGTGGATTTGGAAGGCAAATTGGTAGAAGAGGATTTGGGCCTATATTCTATGGCCGTCTGCAAAATGAGCTGGAGCTGGCTGTCAAAGTACTGTCAGAATCATCAAAACAAGGAGACAAGGAATTCTCAACAGAGGTATGTATGGCTGCTTAATTGATGAGCGTTTCACATTTTCCTATATAAACAGCAAAGGTTTTTGTAATGAAAGGTAAAATATTTTTATCTCTAGAAAACCATCTCGGCATTTTTAAAAAGAGATATGTGCAAAGGGCACTGTCACTCACTGAAAAGAAAGGTATAATACAGGTTACTATGCTTTCGAAAGTGCACCAGAAAATCCTTGTGCCCTTTGTAGGATATTGTTGTGAAGGAGAAAATCAGATATTGATTTACCAGTATATGTCCAAGGGAAACTTGAGGGGAATTCTCCATGGTGTGGGTCAAAGCCTGGGCTATCTTGTCTCGTGTTTAATCTGGAAAAACAATTTCAATTTATATATATATATATTCTTAACTATGATTTTCTTGCTGTACAGGGCCAAATGCTTTAGAGCAGTTAGCTGACTGGAAAACAAGGCTTGACATTGCATTGAATGCAGCTCAAGGTGAGTGTCTTTCCCTCTTGAAAAACACATGAATTTAGACTTTGTATATTATGTACATCAATTCACTATTCTCAATGTCTCTGTAAAAATAATAATCAGGACTGGAATACTTACATAATGGCTGCAAACCTATCATAATCCACAGAGATATCAAAGCTACTAATATTCTTTTAAGTGAACGGATGGAAGCAAAACTATCAGACTTTGGGTTGTCTAGGTTTGGCCCCTCAAGTGAAGCAACCCATGTCTCAACAGATGTGAAGGGCACATTCGGCTACCTTGATCCTGAGTATTACACATTTCCCATTCAATTTTTCTTCTCTATAGTTTCATTCAATTTATCTGGAACTGAAAATCAAAAGAGAAAATGGATTCATCGATATTCATAGGGCTGCTGCTTTGAACAGATATGCCACTACGCGCAATTTGACAGAGAAAAGTGACGTATATAGCTTTGGAGTCGTGATTTTTGAGATTATATCTGGAAAAGAACCAGTGGATACAAATGTATCTGGCGAAAGCAGTCATATCGTCTCCTGGGTAAGCATTGTTAATGCAACTATACTTGTATTTGTGGGTATGGGGATATTGGAGTATTAGAATTCTAACGGTACTGTGGATTCTGAATTTGTGTGCAGGGAAGATCGATGATTCGGGAAGGAAATATTGAAGGAGTTTTAGATAAAAGGGTTGTGAGAGAGGTCAATATCAGCGCAATGTGGAAAATAGCGGAATTGGCGATGCTGTGCACAGAAAATCAACCGAATGAAAGACCCACAATGAATGAAGTTGTAAGTGAGTTGAAAGAAAGTATTCGATTGTTCAATGAAACCGATTTACTGGATCGCAAATTAGTCCATCATCCAACCTTTTCTGCAGCTGGGGCTTCAATATCGACCACAAAACCATCTGCAAGATAAATATGTTTTCAAACTTAATTCATATTGCAGATTGGTTATTGTGGCAGAATATATTCGTTTTCTGTTTTGCAATTATAATTACTTAAAAAACCACGAACTACATTAAGTAGAAGCTAACCTAAGCTATTGTGGAATATCATTGGCTATACATTGTTTATGTTTTACAGAATTTGATTATTGGGATAATGGTTTATGTTTAATAATGTATTAATTTTAAAATATAGGCTTTTGTGATTTATATTTCAAATAAGATATTGTTTTTTAGATTAATCACATTATTTAATGTGATTTTTTTGGAAGCTTTTAAGGTGTAATTTCTAGAAAATCTGGCAGGAATTTATTGAAATCGCGAGTTTGATGGGTGATCCTGTGTAATTGAAGTGCCCTAGTGATTTTTGAGGGCGTTAAATCCATATATATAATAAAAAAAACTAGTTTAAATAACACAAATCAAAATTTGAGCTGAAATTTTTCTACAGGATTCGACACCGGAAAGTCCAAAAATTCAACCTGAAGACAACTCCCATCATTATTATCTTCACCTTTGTTCTGACTACGAATTAATTGGTTCATCCTCACTTTTGTAGTGAGGATAAACCACATTAATTGATTGGAAAAATCAACCAAATAATAATGATGTGATTAATCCCAAAGATATTCTTGTTTAATATATATATAATGTGGTTTATCCTCACTTTTGAGGTGACGCTGAATTAGTTGATTCATCCTCAATGTTATTCTGAAAATGAAACACATTAATTAATTCGAAATGACAACTAAATAATAATGATGTGATTGATAAAAAACATTATTATTTAAAATATATATATATATATATTATATATATACTATATATATATATATTATTAATGAGAGTTTGACCATGCTATGCTCAATGACCATTCGAGGCTATTAATATCTTAACTTATTTACAATAATGTGTAAATGTTAATTTAACTAAATATTGTGTAAATGATGGTTTAACCTACCTTTGCACATGTGTTGGATGAAACAAATGTTGGAAAAGTAGATATTAGATTATAAGGAACATTGAATTGAAAGTTACAATATTATTCATGGAAAATTATAGCGATAATCATTAAATTATTATTATTTTAAATAAAAAAGTTGATTTTTTTTATGGAATATATAAATTTATAGTATAGTATATCATGTGGGTTTTATTCAATATTCTAATATATTCATATGTGTCGTCGGTAGTTATAAATAATATATAAAAATTAAGCTATATAATATATTTATAGGGTTTTATTTTTGATATATCACATGTTTTTGTGGTATATTAAATAATATTTGTAATTTTACTACATATTGGAAAATATCTCTACAAATCTCATTATTTAACCCCTTATCAATATGAATCCAATACAGTTTCTCCACTTTTTCACTAACATTTTTTATATCCCTTTATATTTTTTCATTAACTTTGAGCTCATCTCATTATCTAACCCCCTACTAATATGAACCCAATGCACCTTCCCCACTTTTTCATTAACATTTTTTTTATACCCCTTTATATTTTTTCATTAACTTTGAACTCCGTTTTTTATACTTGCCAATATGAAAATGCTTTACTCCATATATATCCCGAATATAATATGTCATTTTTTCCTCCATATATATATCCCTTAATGAACCTACGTGGTATAGTATTGCTCCCCCAATGAAACCCCATGAGTATATTTAAGGCTTCTTACAATATATTAAATTTATAATAGAATAAATATTAGATAAATATCTATTCAATTAGTAAATTATATTTTTTATATAACATTTAAATAATATTTAGACTGATTGTACTTTATATTATAAATATTTAAAGTTAGATAAATCAAATAAATATAAACATAAAAAATTTTAATTATTATGTTCTTTAGTTACAAGTAAAATTTTATATAATTAAATTTGAAATATTTTGTAAATTTAAAATATAACTTAAATGTTAAATAGTATTAGTTTTAATATAACTAGCTTAGATCTATCTTAGCTTTGGATCTATAAGATCTATAAGTGTTGAAAGTGATCAAATCTCTCAAGGTGCAAGCCTTTCCTCAAATTTTGCATTCAAAAAAAATGTTTGCACTCCAAGAGGTTTGGTCTCTCGATGCTTAATAGATCCTGAGTTAATATGGATCTAAGATGGTTTCAGTTATCTGCAACCATGAAAAATTTGTTGAACATGTAATTATTATAATCATTATAAATTTTCCAAATATGTCTAAGATTAATTTGATAATTTTATTTTTAAATCTCATCAGTTACCTTAGTTTGTTGATATGATAGGGACTTTTAATAACTAGAATGATGAAAATGATGAAATAAAAATTTTGAATGCAAAATGACAATGTAACAGTGTTGAATGATATAAATGTGAATAATAAGAGCATAATCAATTACAAATAGTATTTGAATTGTGATTAGTCTCAAACTATTTTTTCTACTGTTATTATTATATTTTCTTAATATGGGCCATATGAAAAGGATGGTTGAAATCATTGAACATTCAAATTTTTAACTCGAGCTATTGTAGCAAACATCATACATTGTCTCTCTTGCTCTCTAATATTGATGGTAGCTTTCTCCAAAGTTAATCATTATGACTTATGGAGTGTTAAACCCCAAGTAAGTTTTAATGGTAAATATTTTCTATGACCTTGTTTGAATGCAAAGTGACTAACAATGTTGAATGATGGGAAATTAGAATAATAAAAATGTAGGAAATTACAAATAGTTCACTTTCAAGAAGCAAACATTTCATGTAAGTGTACATTTATTCCAAATGAAAATTCAAGTATTTTAATTATGGTTGAAATACTATGACATGGAAATTGATACACACCCTCTAATTTTTTTGTGTGGTTACGCTAAAATCAATGTAGACTATTAATATAATTACTTTGAAATTGATTTATATCATACATCTAGTTACATCAAATCAGAAATCCACATGTATACTGAAATCAACACATCTAGTGCAAGCAATCAAATAGGATTAGAAATATGCATCTATATTGAAATCAATACATCTAGTGCAAGCAATCAAATAGGATTAGATATCAACTTCTACATTGAAAACAATGCTTATAGTGCAAAAAATCAAATAAAATTAGAAATAAAAAACTACATGAAAATTAATGCATCCAATCAAATAGGAATAGGAATCAATAACTACATTAAAATTAATGCATCCAATGCGAGAAATCAAATATGATTAGAAATGGACAACTACATTGAAACTAATGCATCTAGTGCAATCAATCAAAGAGGATTAGGAATTAACATCTACACTAAAAAGAATACATCTATTTCAGTGAATAATATTGTATATCATCATCTCTCTCTCCCCTCTCTCTCTCTCTTTTCCTCTCCCTCCCTTTCTTTGTCTTCCTCTTCTTCCCTCTTTCTATATGTTATCTATATTCGTCATCTATATCTCCCTCCATATCTACTTCTTCGTGTCTCTATATCACCCCCCAAAACACAACAAATCTCTCTCCATATCTATCTGTCTCTCCCTCCCTCCCTCTCTTTGTCTCTCTCTTCTTCCCTCTCCCTCCCCCATCCACACATATCTCTATCTCCCTCTATATCTCCTTCTTTGTCTCTCTATCTCACCTCGCCCAAATCTACACACTCTTTCTTCATGTATCTATCTCTCTCCCCTCTTCTTCCCCTCCCTCCATCTCTCCCTCTCCCCCCTTCTTCCTCTCTCTCCCTCTCTCTCCCCCTTCTCTCTCTCCCCCTTGCTCTCCTTTGTACCTCACTCTCTCTCCATCCCCCCATTGTCACTCCCTCTTTCTCTCTCCACCTTTCTCTGTATGTCTTTCTTCTTCCTTCCCCCTCTCTCTCTCCCCCCAATTTCATTATCCTCTCTCTTTCTCTCTCAATTATGTTCTTTCTTCCTTCCCATCTCTCTTCCCTCCTCTCTTTCTCCATTCCTCTTTCTCCCTCTCTCTTTATTTTTTAATTATAAAATCAAAAAATTTCCCATAAAAAATAGGTCAATTGACAATGACCTTGTTATAAAATATTATGTAAATCATAAAATATAAAATTCAAATGCCAATAACAAAAAAAACCATAAAATAAAATTTTTTATTTTCCCATAATTAATAAAATTATTATTAAAAAGTTTTATTTTCCCATAATTAATAAAAACATATATATCGACATCATAAAAATGATCAAATAATGCAACCTTCTAAATTACATTGGAGCTTGATCACGTCACTTTTATTAGATTTGTGATCTTGACCACCAATCTTGAGAAACCTTCCATGTGTTTTTTTAGTTTTGTTAATATTTTTTTGATAAGAAAATGACAATATACGTATTATAAATTAAAAGATAAGCATGCAAGGCCTAACTTGTCAAAGATGGACAATAAAATAAAACATTCATTCTTAGCACGAAATATCTTAGCATTGTGTTCGCAGAAATTCTTGTTTATAGTAATTTTTTAAGATGCATCTACTCTCAAGAAAAAATTGTTTAGATCCCTCTTTTGAGGCGATTATGTTTCACTTCCACGGTTATTTTATTAATATGATTAATAAAATTAATATGATTACCGTCGATATTTATAAAACTGAGTAACATGCCATTCCAGTGCGCACGGATCCCTATCATCACACCGGACCAATGGTTTGCCATTGATATCACAGATGGACGCAAAACATATATAAGGCAAAATAATTTTAGTGGTTGTCTATAATGAGACTTTTTGGAACTTTTTCTGGCAAGTTTTTCAGGTCAAAATCCGGCAGCAATTTATTGGAATCCCAAGTTTGATAGCTAGTTTCTGCACAATCAAAGCGTCATAGAGGTTTTTCAGGGCGCTGAATCCAAATATGCAGTTAAAAAACCATTTTAACTACAACAAATCAAAATTTAACCTCAATTTCTTCAGTCAGATTCCGTCGCCGAAATCTCCAAAAAATCGCATTATAAACAACTCCATAATTTTATTCGTAAAATAAACAATATCTTTTGGTTTGTCCCATATTTCAATGGGACACCTACTCCATTGAAAGTTTTATATATATATATATCGATCTTTAAGATTACATCTGTTCAATTTCACAAGTATTCCATCAATATTCACTCAATAGGGTTAAGCTATAAATATCTGTAAATATTATGAAAAGATGCCATTCCAATTTGGAATGAGTGTAGATGAACATATATTTAACTTGTAAATATTTAGTTGTATTAATATTTTTGCATTTAGTAGTGCAAATATTTTTGCATTTAGTAGTACATTTTATAGCTTGTTTTGTTATGATTCCATGTGTAAGGATGTTTATGTGTTATAAAAGTTGAAATTTTGTTTAGGTTAGTTAAATTAAAAAAAGATTTGTCATTAAATGTTTTTAAAGAATAAAAAATAAAATAATTATACAAAACATTTAAATTTAATTATTAGTTATTTTTTTTAAATAACTTTATAAATTAAAAATTAAAAATCTACTAAGACAATAAAGTTTCATTATTTTTAGCACTTGCTGAATTTGTGTTCACTGTTAATCATTAAATTTGTTTTGGTTGTGAGTAAGTAGATTCATGCTCTCTACTTACAAGTAAGTTCCATATGATGGTTTTTGACTGATACACTTTGAACCTTGTGACTTAGATTACAATACAGTACCCTTTTGAACCCTGTGACTTAGATTACAATACAGTACCCTTATCACACGCCTATGGGAAGCAGCGTAAATTCGAGCTCGGTCTCATAGGTATGCTCTACAAAGTGATATGTAGTTCAAGGAACATTGTTGGGTAGAAATGATTACTCTCTATGCACTGCACTTTACCCATTATTTTATTTTTTGGTGCCTGTGTTGGTCATGGCCGTGGTAGTAACTAAATCATTGCTTCACGGAAGATAAAAACTTAGGTAGTTGACATTCCTTATTCATCTAAGACACTGGTTGTAGTTGTGAGCCGAAATAAATAAAGTGAAACCAAATATTATTATGTAAAATAAAATGTGATACATATCACGCGAACTCATGTAATGAATTAATCGATGTAAATTATGAATATTCATGTTCAATTTAGTTTCAATTTTTTCTTGTAGTTTTTTTAAAAATACTCTAATTACTCTCGTACGAGGAGTTGGCTGTAATTAAAGAGTAATTTAATTACGCTGTAAGGCGTTCCCATTTGAAATTAACTCCCCCGAATTGCCACCGTGTACTTTTTTGAGCCATTCGATCGGATGTTAGACGATTGGAACATTCCAAGCCGTTGGATATAGTTTAAGTTACTTTCTTATATTCTTTCCGCACAGTTTTTTAGCTGCTTCAAATCTTGCCGAGCAGGCCGCGTCTCTAGGCATCCCGCTGCTTCAAATCCTGCCGAGAAGGCCGCGTCTCTAGGCATCCCACTCTAGGATGGGGATACCACAACCTATTTATAATGCTGATCAATTTCTGGCTGATGATGCTGTAGGTGCAAGGAAGACAAAAGGATCTCCATAATACCGCACAAAACCAATTTCACAGAGCGCAATATAAAATGAATCCCGAGAAATATACACACAAAACAAATGAGGCTCTAGCCACGGATCGAGAGATAGCTACAGAATCTGGTCACGCCAAGTACACTCCTGTACACGCCAAGTACACTCCTGTACATTTGGCCATAGCTCTTACCGAGGACGAAGGGGGTATTCTCCATCAAGCGATTTCATCTGCTGCTACAGCTGGAGAGGAAACTGTGGAAACTCCCATCCCAGGCCCTAAAGAAACTCCCATCCCAGGCTCTGAAGAAAAATCCAAATGGCTTCGATCCCCATGTCGATTTGAAAAGAATGCTCTGCTTTTAGGGCCGCGATCCCTCATAGGTCAAAATCCATGACAATCTCTAAAAAATTGCTCTGTTTTTAGGGCCGAATAATGGTGGATTGGCAGGCTTTGGTGCCCATGCACCTTCTTTGTATGCCGGATTTTAAAGCTTTGCCCTTAAGGTGCGGATTTTTGTTTATTTCGAGGTTTGTGAGTTATCTCTTTGAAAGAAGAGGAGTTGAATTTAATCTTTTTGTAATAGTAATGTGCCGGATTTTAAAGCTTTGCTGTTAGGTGCGGATTTTTGTTTATTGCGAGGCAGTTTGCTTTTCCATGAAAGGATGAATATATTCATAGATTTTGTGAATACCATTTTGAAAGAAGAGAAGTTGAATTTAATCCTTCTGTAATAGTAATGTGCCGGATTTTAAAGCTTTGCTGTTAAGGTGCCGATTTTTGTTTATTTTGAGGCAGTTTGCTTTGCCTTAAAAGATGAATATATTTATAGATTTTGTGAGTATCTCTTTGAAAGAAGAAGAGTTGAATTTAATCCTTCTGTAACAGTAATGGAAGAATCGCTACGAAATCAATATTATGAAGGCGCCTGCGTTATTTCTAGCTTCAAGCTGTTCCGTATCGATGCGCATTTCACTATTGCTTGCGGTACTAAATGAATTAATATGCAGATGGCTGGATTGGTGACTTTAATTAAAGAATTTCAAAAGTAATGTCGATCGGGATCTTCTGGGCCGAAGAAACGTGCGGAGGTTTTCTGGATTCTGCACCGGTTCGAGTTTCAGCGTTTAATGCGTGTGGAGAAGAATGTGTGATTCTTTTTGTGGTGGGGATTCTTTTACATGTTCTTACATAGAGTCCTTCAACAGGCCCTGAAGAAACTCCCATCCCAAGATCCTGCCCCCTACAGTATTCCTCCTAACATTGAAATAAGATACTGCATCAACCGTGCTCGGTATTTACAAAAGAGCAAGGGGGACACTCATTTGGCAGTAGATCATCTCATTCTTGGAGTGCTAAAAAACTCCCAAGTTTCAGATTGCTTTACAGAGGCAGGTGTGAGGATAGAGAGAATGAAATCTGAAGTGGAGAAGCTCAGAGGAGAGGGCAAAAAGGTAGACTCTGCATCTGGTGATACTAATTTTTAGGCCTCGAAAACATATGGCCGCGATTTGGTTGAAGATGCTGGAAGCTTGATCCTGTCATTGGTAGAGATGAAGAAATTCAGAGAGTAGTTATAATTTTGTCTCAGCAAGAACAATCCTGTGCTCATTGGAGAGCCTGGTGTTGGAAAGACTACTGTGGTGGAAGGGCTGGCACAAAGAATTGTTCGAGGGGATGTACCAAGGTAAGCTCTTTTGCAAGTACACAAATATATTTTGTTTGCAAATTTTGGTTTGTAGGTTGCCTTCCTCAAATTTGGGGATTTTTGTGGGTCCGCACTGGTACAGTGTGTTGGGCGGGATTATCTTCAGAATGCAATCTTGGTAGAGCCGCTAATTCATTTTGTTTTTCAAATGGTTTTAAACTGCAATTTTCTAGAAGTGAGATTGATAGCCTTGGATATGGGAGCTATAGTGGCTGGTGCCAAATACAGAGTGAATTCGAAGGGCGACTTAAATCTATATTGAAATAGGTAGAAGAAGCTCAAGGAAAACGTATTCTCTTTATTGACGAAATACATTTGGTTCTGGGTGCCGGTAAGAGAAACCTATCTTGGTTACCTACGATTCAATTTTTTGATCTAGCAAATATTATATATGGTATTAGCCTTGATTGATTAAAGGTCCTTTTAAGTGATTGGTTTTAAGCTTTGGTTGTGAAGTAATTGTGTCGAATTGAATTTTGTTTTGTTTCTAGGGCGTACTGAGGGATCAATGGATGCTGCCAATTTTATTTAAATTGATGCTTGCTTGGGGCCAACTTAGGTGCATTGGAGAAACTACTCTGGAAGAGTACCGGAAGTATGTGGAGAAAGATGTTGCATTTGAGCGACGATTCCAGCAAGGGAGTGCTTAGTCGGGTTGTTAGGCGTATTAGATGGAATAAGCTTCTTCGGGTATTATTGTATTTTTGGAAGATGTGTCATGATTCAATGCTTCGGTGATGATGGAAACTGTGTATGCTTTAGATTAATCGTTCCAATTACTGAATGCAAAATGTAGAAATGAAGAGACATTTGAGGAGCAAGTTTTCAATCAACTACGGATTCTATATTAGTAATGGATCTCTGATGGTATGTGTTTGTTTGGGTTGTTTTGTCATCTTGTTTTCTCTGTTATTCCCTATTTCCTATTATTTCCTGGGATTGCCCTTTAACCAGTTTTGAAAGTTATGGTGATATGTTTTGTATGTTAGAATGTGAAATGTGTATGAATGTTCAATGCCCAAGAATTTTTCAGTGTATACTTTTAGAATTACCTACCAGCTGGGTAGCTTAGAGTTTCTGCACAGAGAGAAGTGAGATGTCAATGCTTTACACCTTGGGCAGTGAATGAGGATTATGTGTAAACTAAAATACAAACTTTTACCTCGACCCATGCCCTCATTGAACTACCATGATATGAGGTGCAATGCTTGTAGCTTCTAGCTCTCATAGTTTGTCTTCACATTTTCTACCAAAGTTGAACAACTTTTCTCTGTACATCCCTCATCCTTTTCCAAAGTTATTCTACACATTGGTGGGTAACAGGTCTAATTATTAATACCAACTCTCTATAAATGTGAGTACAACATATGACAAGGCCTTATTTCCTTGAATATAATGATTCCTTTAGTATAGTAGTTATTATCAATACAATAAAAAAATTCACATACTCACTTTCTATTTTTGGATTTATGTAAGTCCTTGTCCCATACATTTTCACAACAAAGAGAGCTCTATACAAAATTCCCTATTACATTTCCAGTCTACACACTAATTATAAACAAAATCAGCCAATGGTCTATACCAAATATCTTAAAACGTGAGTATAACACTAAGGGTATAATTGGGCCTTGTTTCCTTGAATGTAATGATTCAGACTTTGCAAGGAATTCTTTAGGGTTATTTTATTTTACTTTATCCAAGGATGGATTCTTTAACTTAGAAAAGTATTGCAATTGACCTGAATAGGTCCAACATCACAAGAAAAGTGGCCCTCAAAGGGCGAAATGCAGAGCATGAGTTGTTTTGTTATCATGATCGAGATATACTATCATCAAAATTATCTAGGATTTTAACATGGTCCCAATCCCTTACTCATGTCTTAAGGGAAACTGAAAGTTTGTGGGTGTCTGACATTCTATCATCTTCAATTTTTCAACCACAACCCCATTGGCAGAACTTTTCAGTTTTGACTCCAAATTTTCAATCAGAAGTTTTATGAAGCTCACCTTCTTCAGTTAATCTTGAACCTTGATAGTGCTAAATATCTAGACCATGGTGATTGTATCTGCACATAAATACAAGTCCTAACCCTAGAAAAACAAAATCTTAACCTTCCATCAAAACTGTTGTAACATAAATACAAATTCTGTAAGTTTGACTTCATTTCAATAAGGCAGTTTGACTCGAGTTCAAGAGACAGTTCACTTGAGTTTAAGATAGTGAGACTTGAGTTCAATGAGACAATTCGACTTGGTTTTAAGGAGTCAGTTTGCTTGGTGAGACATATGCTTATGCACTAGCGAGAATTTGTATGTTTTTGAGCTTAGGAAAATAGTTCTAGATCTGTTGTCCAGGAGAGCTAGAGTGCATCACCTTTTTTTTTTCTATAAAGATTTTTTTTTTTTTTTATTTTCCAGAAAGAAAAAAACATACACTTTCATTAAAAGAAAAGCAGTTACAATTACTTTGGAACCTCTGTTTTTGATAAGAAAAACATTTACTATCCCATTCTTTTGCAACAGAGACCTATCATTCTTTGGAACCGATCATGCTCTCTGAAGAGACAAGGGTTTTGAGGGGAACACCAAAGCCTGCAAGACGGACCAATTAGTGTTGCCAGACTTGTCGCCGGACAACCTGTTGATCTAGGCCATATCAACTTCTTCTGCGCTTCTTTCTACATCACCATCCAACTTTCCTTACTTTGAATAGCTTTACACGTTCTTTCGAATGTGGGGAGCAGTTTACTTTCAATGCTCACTGAATTCATACTACTCTGGTTTATGAAAAATTTCCGAGATCTGTCATTTCCCAATTCCATGTTTAAAAAAACATATATATACATAGATAGAATCACACATCACCTTTATATTGAACTATAATATAGAATGCACCTCTCTAAACATCAAAACTGACTTCTTAAGTTATTTCAATTTCTAAAACTAAAACTGTGTCTATTTCAATTATTATTTAACCTAGCAGAGAGTTTTCCAAATATGACAAAATGTTCAATACCTTTAATTCACATTTGAATATGCCATGTTTGAACTATTGTTACATAAATACAAGTTCTATAAGTTTGACTTCATTTCAGTAAGGCAGTTTGACTCGAGTTCAAGAGACAGTTCACTTGAGTTCAAGATAGTGAGACTTGAGTTCAATGAGACAATTCAACTTGGTTTTAAGGAGTCAGTTTAATATGATTATGCACTAGCGAGAATTTGTATGTTTTTGAGCTCAGGAAAATAGTTCTAGATCTGTGCCTGAGGTCCAAGAGAGCTAGAGTGCACCACTTTTTCTTTTCTATAAAGATTTTTTATTTTTATTTTTTCCAGAAAGAAAAAAACATACACTTTCATTAAAAGAAAAGCAGTTACAATTACTATGGAACCTCTGTTTTTAATAAGAAAAACATTGACTGTCCCATTCTTTTGCAACAGAGACCTATCATTCTTTGGAACCGATCATGCTTTCTGAAGAGACAAGGGTTTTGAGGGGAACACCAAAGCCTGCAAGACAGACCAGTTAGTGTTGTCAGACTTGTCGCGGGACACCCTGATGATCCAGGCCATAGCAACTTCTTCTGCTCTTCTTTCTACATCACCATCCAGCTTTCCTTACTTTGAATAGCTTTACGCATTCTTTCGAATGTGGGGAGTAGTTTACTTTCAATGCCAACTCAATTAATGCTACTCTGGTTTAAGAAAAATTTCCGGGATCTGTCATTTCCCAATTCCATGTTTAGAAAGACATATATATACATAGATAGAATCACACATCACCTTTATATTGAACTATAATATAGAAGGCACCTCTCTAAACATCAAAACTGACTTCTTACGTTATTTCAATTTCTAAAAATAAAACTGTCTATTTCAATTATTATTTAACCTGGGAGAGAGTTTGCCAAATATGACAAAATGTTCAATACCTTTAATTCACATTTGAATATGCCATGTTTGAATTGCTGTAACATAAATACAAATTCTGTAAGTTTGACTTCATTTCAGTAAGGCAGTTTGACTCGAGTTCAAGAGACAGTTCACTTGAGTTCAAGATAGTGAGACTTGAGTTCAATGAGACAATTCAACTTGGTTTTAAGGAGTCAGTTTAAGGGCGCAGACTTGGTGAGACATATGATTATGCACTAGTGAGAATTTTTATGTTTTTGAGCTTAGGAAAATAGTTCTAGATCTGTGCCTGAGGTCCAGGAGAGCTAGAGTGCATCATTTTTTTTTTCTATAAAGATTTTTTATTTATTTATTAATTTTTTTTATTTTTTTATTTTTTTTATTTATTTTTTTTTTCAGAAAAAAAAAAGCATACACTTTCATTAAAAGAGAAGCAGTTACAATTACTTTGGAACCTCTATTTTTAATAAGAATAACATTGACTGTCCCATTCTTTTGCAATAGATACCTATCATTATTTGGAACCGATCATGCTCTCTGAAGAAACAAGGGTTTTGAGGGGAACACCAAAGCCTGCAAGACAGACCAGTTAGTGTTGCCAGACTTGTCGCCGGACAGCCTGCTGATCCAGGCCATAGCAACTTCTTCTGGTCTTCTTTCTACATCACCATCCAACTTTCCTTACTTTAAATAACTTTACACGTTCTTTCGAATGTGGGGAGTAGTTTACTTTAAATGCTCACTGAATTCATACTACTCTGGTTTATGAAAAATTTCCGAGCTCTGTCATTTCCCAATTCCATGTTTAAAAAAACATATATATACATAGATAGAATCACAAATCACCTTTATATTGAATTATAATATAGAATGCACCTCTCCAAACATCAAAACTGACTTCTTATGTTATTTCAATTTCTAAAAATAAAACTGTGTCTATTTCAATTATTATTTAACCTAGCAGAGAGTTTGCCAAATATGACAAAATGTTCAATACCTTTAATTCACATTTGAATATGCCAGGTTTGAATTTGTGTTACCAGAACTGAGCTATTGAAAATATTGACAATAGACTGAGGTCACAATACTTTGAAAATGTTGGGCATCATAATCATTGAATCTTTGGATCACACCTTATTGTCAAACCATTATTACCCGTTTCCTCTTATTCCCTGGTATTGCCCTTGTAACCAGTTTTGAAAGTTATGGTCATACGTTTTGTATGTTAGAATGTGAAATGTGTATGAATGTTCAATGCCCAAGAATTTTGTAGTGCATACTTTTAGAATTACCTACCAGCTGGGTAGTTTAGAGTTTCTGCACAAAGAGAAGTGAGATGTCAATGTTTTACAGCTTGGGCAGTGAATGAGGATTATATGTAAACTAAAATACACACTTTTACCTCGACCCATGCCCTCATTGAACTACCATGATATGAGGTGCAATGCTTGGAGCTTCTAACTCTGACAGTTTGTCTTCCCATTTTCTACCAAAGTTGAACAACTTTGCTCTGTACATCCCTCATCCTTTTCCAAAGTCCAACATCACAAGAAAAGTGGCCCTCAAAGGGCGAAATGCAGAGCATGAGTTGTTTTTTGTGGCTTAGTTATCATGAGCAGGATATACTATCATCAAAATTATCTAGGATTTTAACATGGCCCCAATCCCTTACTCATGTCTTAAGGGAAACTGAAAGTTTGTGGGTGTCTAACATTCTGTCATCTTCAAGTTTTCAACCACAACCCCATTGGCAGAACTTTTCATTTTTTACTCCAAATTTTCAAGCAGAAGTTTTATGAAGCTCACCTTCTTCATTTAATCTTGAACCTTCATAGTGATAAATATCTAGACCATGGTGATTGTATCTACACATAAATACAAGTCCTAACCCTAGAAAATCAAAATCTTAACCTTCCATCAAAACTGTTGTAACATAAATACAAATTCTGTAAATTTGACTTCATTTCAGTAAGGCAGTTTGACTCGAGTTCAAGAGACAGTTCACTTGAGTTCAATATAGTGAGACTTGAGTTCAATGAGACAATTTGACTTGGTTTTAAGGAGTCAGTTTAAGGGCGTAGACTTGGTGAGACGTATGATTATGCAGTAGCAAGAATTTGTATGTTTTTGAGCTCAGGAAAATATTTCTAGATTTGTGCCTGAGGTCCAGGAGAGCTAGAGTGCATCAATTTTTTTTTCTATAAAGATTTTTTTTAAATTTTCCAGAAAGAAAAAACATGCACTTTCATTAAAAGAAAAGCAGTTACAATTATTTTGGAACCTTTGTTTTTAATAAGAAAAACATTGATTGTCCCATTCTTTTATAACAAAGACCTATCATTCTTTGGAACCGATCATGCTCTCTGAAGAGACAATGGTTTTGAGGGGAACACCAAAGCCTGCAAGACAGACCAATTAGTGTTGCCAGACTTGTCATCGGATAGCCTGCTGATCCAGGCCATAACAACTTTTTCTGCTCTTCTTTCTACATTACCATCCAGCTTTCCTTACTTTGAATAGCTTTACACATTCTTTTGAATGTGGGGAGCAGTTTACTTTCAATGCGCACTGAATTCATACTACTCTGGTTTATGGAAAATTTTTGAGATCTGTGATTTCCCAATTCCATGTTTAATATATATATATATATATAATATATATATTAAATATATATATATATTATATATATATATATATATATATATATATATAAATATATATATATATATAATATATATATATTAATATTATATAATGCACCTCTCTAAACATCAAAACTGACTTCTTATGTTATTTCAATTTCTAAAAATAAGACTGTGTCTATTTCAATTATTATTTAACCTAGCGGAGAGTTTGCCAAATATGACAAAATGTTCAATACCTTTAATTCACATTTGAATATGCCATGTTTGAATTTGTGTTACCAAAACTGAGCTATTGAAAATATTGACAAGAGATTGAGGTCACAATACTTTGAAAATATTGGGCATCATAATCATTGAATCTTTGGATCACACCTTATTGTCAAACCATTCTATTCATTTTCATCGTTTATCTGAAAAGTTTAAAATCTTAGTGTTCGCTTCTATCAAAAGTGTTTCGACGAGTGTCTCCATTTTGAAAAAGATTATGAGTCTAAATATTCATGGATTGGGAAGTACCAACAATGAAAACGAAATGTACATATATCTCTTTCTGCATAGTCACAACAAAATATATGAATTTGGAATTTTATAATGATATGTATTATAGATTCAGTGCATTCAATTGATAAGGCTTGCATAGCTACAACTCTTTCAATCTCCATCTAGCCTTAATGTTTCTTATGTATGTCTACACTTCCATGTAACAGTCAGATAGATTTCAATTAGGACTTTATCAGAATTTGGAATGCAGATAAACTTCTCTGTCATTTTATTTTTGTTCCCCTTTGTAGAATGTTGTCTGTAGCCCCCTTCCCCATGATGTCTGAGTACAAAGACTTTTAAGATCTCTATACGATTGTTTCTGCTTATTCCACTTCAACAAACTCGACACCAATGGAAAACCAACAGTCAATATTGCAATTTAAGACCAGTGGGGGATAATGCTCTCTGAAGAGACAAGGGTTTTGAGGGGAACACCAAAGCTTGCAAGACAGACCAGTTAGTGTTGCCAGACTTGTCGCCGGACACCCTGATGATCCAGGCCATAGCAACTTTTTCTGCTCTTCTTTCTACATCACCATCCAACTTTCCTTACTTTGAATAGCTTTACACGTTCTTTCGAATGTGGGGAGCAATTTACTTTCAATGCTCACTGAATTCATACTACTCTAGTTTATGGAAAATTTCTGGGATCTGTCATTTCCCAATTCCATGTTTATATATATAATATATATATATTATATATATAAATATATAATAATATATAAATATAATATATATTATATAATATATATATATATAATCACACATCACCTTTATATTGAACTAAATATAGAATACACCTCCCTAAACATCAAAACTGACTTCTTACGTTATTTCAATTTCTAAAAATAAAACTGTGTCTATTTCAATTATTATTTAACCTAGCAGAGAGTTTGCCAAATATGACGAAATGTTCAATACCTTTAATTCACATTTGAATATGCCATGTTTGAATTTGTGTTACCATAACTGAGCTATTGAAAATATTGACAAGAGATTGAGGTCACAATACTTTGAAAATATTGAGCATCATAATCATTGAATCTTTGGATCACACCTTATTGTCAAACCATTCTATTCATTGTCATCGTTTATCTGAAAATTTTAAAATCTTAGTGTTCACTTCTATCAAAAGAGATTCGACGAGTGTCTCCATTTTGCAAAAGATTATGAGTCTAAATATTCATGGATTGGGAAGTACCAACAATGAAAACGAAATGTACATATATCTCTTTCTGCATAATCACAACAAAATATATGACTTTGGAATTTTATAATGATATGTATTATAGATTCAGTGCATTCAATTGATAAGGCCTGCATAGCTGCAACTCTTTCAATCTCCATCTGGCCTTAATGTTTCTTATGTATGTCTACACTTCCATGTAACAGTCAGAGAGATTTCAATCAGGGATTTATCAGAATTTGGAATGCGGATAAACTTCTCTATCATTTTCTTTTTGATCCCCTTTGCAGAATGTTGTCTGTAGCCCCCTTCCCCATGATGTCTGAGTACAAAGACTCTGAAGATCTCTATACGATTGTTTCTGTTTATTCCACTTCAACAAACTCGACACCAATGGAAAACCAATAGTCAATATTGCAATTTAAGACCAGTGGGGGAAAAAGGAGCTGGACTGGTGCAATAAGTCCAAGATTGCAAGAGGATGATCAAGCTCCAACCTCAACAAAGAAGATTTGCTTTATCATAAAGCACATGTATGTACTGAAAGGGTTAGGAGGAGTAAAATGAATTTTATGCTCAATACTCTAGAGTCTCTATTACCTGAGGGTCTCAATCCAAAGGTAGTACTTGATGATTTCTGTCTGGAATAAAAGTTCAAGACACTAATGCAGGCCATGAGCTAAGAAAATGAGTATAAAATAGATTTCTACGTCTGTACAGACATGTTAGGTTTTGATTGCAGAGTTGTGTTTTTTGCTGTTATTATCAAACCTAATTTTCTAGACACTGAATTGTTGAAGTATTTGTTTCTCAGGTGGACAAAAGAAAAATTGTTGATGAGGCCATAGATTACATCAAGACCCAGCCCAACAATCAGAATTGGAAGCACATCATAGAAGGATTGAGGTCACAATACTTTGAAAGTATTGGACATCATAATCATTGAATCTTTGGATCACATCTTATTGTCAAACCATTCTATTCATTGTCATAGTTTATCTACAAAGTTTAAAATCTTAGTGTCAGGATTTTATAATTGTGCCATGTTGTTTATTACCTTAACATATTTTCTGAATGGGTATCCAATTACAAAATAGATGATCCAAAGTAGTGTCCATTAAACTAATTTACCAACAATCTGGTTTGAGTTTGTGAAGTAGTTTTTTTTTTTTATATAATGCTACGATTCTATGTTGTATTTATGTTCAAATTTTCAGATATTTTCTCACCTCAGTGTAAAAGCACACTGAGGTACACAGATAATTTATCAATACGAAAATTAATGATTCTCATGTAGATTTGCAGTAACTCTCTGCTTATTAGACTAATAGGCATCCATGCTCTTACAGGGGCTTGAAGTTCCGAACCTGCTATTTACTTACCACAAAGTATTATAAAACTGCATTGGATTTTTAGGAAAACCAATGTCAGAAGTTTGAAGTATGCATCACATCCTTGGAATGGTTATAGTTTATCGGTATGCATCCCAGCCACAAAGTGTCATAAAACTGCAACGAATGTCAGAAGTAGTTTGAGGTATGCATCACAGCCTGGGAATGGATATATTTTGCAGAGAAATTGCACAAATGAAAGAAAAAAAACAAATCATCGCTCTTAGAGCAGAAATCCACTGGTTGGGATATCCACAGAGATTTTCTGTTGCCAGCCTTTTGTAAGGTATGTTCTTCAGGACCAACTATGGTGGTATTAAGTTCATCTATGGTACAGCTCAAGTCCTTGGCTGTGACTTGTTGGTTATTGTTTTTTGACTAAAAAAAATCAAAGAAAACACACTTCAGGATTTAGTTCTATATATAATATAGAAAATCTGATTAGGAATTTCTGGAAAATAACACTATCAATATACATAGCTCCTAGAATGTATCA
>APFE030210925.1:0-11726 GCA_000404065.3 Pinus taeda
ACCCTGATGATCGGAAGTCTACTGCCGGTTATGTCTTCACTCTTGGTTCAGGACCTATTACATGGGCTTGTAAGAAACAGGCTGCCATTTCTCTTTCGTCAGGAGAAGCAGAGTATCGTGGTGCCGTGGAAGCTAGTAAGGAAGCCTTGTGGCTTCGTCAGATCCTATCAGAATTGGGCTTTGAGCAGCAGCATCCGACTACACTTTGGGTTGATAATCAAAGTGCCATTCAGCTTTGCAAAGATCCAGTCAGCATTCAGCGCAGAGAGAAAACACATTGAGTACACGATGCATCATCAGAAAAGCTCATTCATGACCATGTTCTTGAATGCAATATTGATTCAACCCAAATGATCAAGTTGCAGACATCTTTACGAAGGCTCTCACAAAGGCGAAGTTTACTAAACTTCGATTTATGTTGGAGTTCAGGAAGTTGTCACTAAGGGGGGATAGGCTCTAGTGCCTCCTTCCTTCTCCTATTGTGTCATATTTGTAAATCCTTCAATCCTATCCCAAGTTGTTCTTAAGGGGGGATGTTAGGATATTCCGACACATAGGAAATAGTTAAGTCCAACTTGGTCTAGTATAGAGTTAGGTATAGAGTTAGGGAAAGTGTGTTTCTTTACCGTTGTACATTTTGTAACTTACAATCCGACGGTCACGATATGTAGTGATCCGACGGTTCATTCTCTCCTCGGTATTACCGACACTTGATCCGTGGCTTGACACCCGATTGGTCCATGAATTCTATTTAAAGCGCATGGAGGGTCATTTGTAGGTTAACCGTGCATGAGAGAAGCTTATGTAAATTTTCATTCTTTTATTAATAAATTGCCTGTAGTAGCCACGTGGGCGCAGGCCGTGGACTGTTTCCCTCTCTGAGGGTTTTAACCACGTCAAAATACTGGTGTATTGATCTGTGATCTGTTTGTGAGCGGTGTCCTTTTGGTGTTCTGTCTGAGGAACTTACCCTGTAAATTCCTAGAAATAAAAGTTGTGGAGGCCAATCATATCACTCTGCAAGACGGATTCTTGAAAATTGAGCTCAATCAAGTGAAATTAATAATAAGGCATGCTAGAGAAATGAGTTCCATACATAAGAGGTTGGAAGAAAGGAAATCACAGGTACAAAAGTTTCAGCCTAATCCAAATGATAGACGACAGAAAATCAAGGAGCTTTCAACAAATCATAACTCTCTGAATCCATTAAAGCAGGTCCTGTTTTGTTGTAAATATCTTGAGAATGTGGCTGACCCCATTAACGAAGATTTAGCTAAGGATGACATGATCAGAGAAGAAATTGAAAAGGATCAAGTTATAACTCATAACACTTGTTCAATTGATCCATCATTTATCACAAAACAAATGCAGAATGAAGAGAGGCACGTCACAAATATCTTAAATACTTCGTCTGAAAGTTCTCAAGCAGAATGTTCCACATCATCAGCGATACAGCTTGGCATGAAACGAAAATGAAAAAGAATAAGTGGTTTGATGCATCTGATGGTTGTGAGTAGCTCAATTTTTTGATAAGACAAAGTCCTACCATATGCAAGATTGGACAAGGCACATCCAAAAAACAGCCCACAGATTTGCCTAAAAGCAAGCAAATGCTCAGTATACACTATATTTAACACATATGATGCCACAAGGCATCCTTTGTATTGTATCTTACCCTTACACCCCGTTATTTCAGCATTTTCACTTTGTAGTTAGATTAAATTTATATCTTCATGTTAGTAGAATAGTTAATAAATGAAGAGCTTCTATTTTTATGTGATTTTTGGATTATATTTGGATGGACGCTACTGATGTCATTATGTGTTTTCTGCAGGCGCAGATTATGGACTCTAACATTCCTTCGATGAAGCAACATGTCCCCTAGTAGAGCCAAATTTTGACCACTCCATGTCAACTACCTCATAGCTGTATATTTTTTTGCGCATGGATTTCCATCATGTCTGAGCACTCAGATGATTACAGATTCATCATTATCATCCATATGTACACCGGAGTTTGGCAAACCCATTCTGCATTTTGTAATGTAATGATCCTAATAAGACAAATGTATGTAACAACCTAGGTAAGTTCATTTTTTTTACGATGATTTCTATTTTAGGAGGTTCTTTGTCTCACCGATTCATGTGTGTTTCTAAACACAGATAATCGACAGAGTTTTTCCCTCCAACCTCACCTCAAAGCTAGGGTGGATTTTGTCGTCAGGATTTTAAATGAGTCCTAGTGTTATTTATCGAGTCTTTGTAAAAGTGATTTGGGAATAATTATAACTATTTGGTTAGATTATTCTATTACAAGTCACTTAGTATACTAAGTCATATTTCGTTTCGCAGAAATGGGTAATTATTGAAGGCCTATAACGAACGGGTGTTCCCCCTTCATGGGTTAGATATGTAATATTTCATGTAAATAATATTTTAACTTTAATGCTAAAGTATTAGAGGCTTGGAAAAATTAATAATCCCCTCATGAGTCAATTAATCAAATTTTCTGACTAAAATAAATTAAAATGTTAAAGCCAGAAATTTAATTAATTTAGGTCCTAGGCAAAAATAAATTCTCCAACATTTAAAATTCGTGGGTTTTAAAGTTTTAAATTTTTGGAGGTCCCCGGCCAAGGGAATATTGAAACTTTCAAGATATTTCGGACCCTTGGGCCGTAGTAGTTAAGTCAAAGTCAACTTTTTGAGGCAATTAACTCAAAATAATCATTTTTAGTAAATTAAAAGGAAATTAAAAGTGAAATTCGAATTTCCTCAAAAACTAACTTTATTTCAACGGCGATGATTAAAAAATCATTTGATCTTCATCAACAGTTGAGATTGCTTTAACGGGGATCAAAACAACTAGCCATTGGAGAAATTTTCTATAAATGAAAGGCCTCTCTCTATTATTTGGATCCGATTTTCCCAATCGTGTACTTTCTCTAAGAAAGCTCTTGTAAATTTTTCTAGTTAATAAAACCAAAGACTTTGGGGTTTCAGACCGTGGTGTTCCTCTTTCATATTTATGTGGTAATATTTCTCTTAATACCTTATTGTTTTCATTTGTATTTTTTGGATAATAATCTTTGACAATTGATCTGTGCATAGGTATCTTGCACAAATTTCTAGGTTTTTAAAATATCATTTTGATTTGATAGAAGTAGAAGGTATCTCTATTTCTTGATGATTTTATGATCATTTTGAATCTCTATTAATCTAACAATCATATCTAAGTGTGCAAAAGTTATCATTCAGGATTTGGGCATTTGGGGAAGTCCTTAGCTGCACCAACTGACTCTCAGATTACAAAATATAAAGAGCCCACTGTTTTTAATTTATGAAGTCATTTTACAAATATTTTACTTACGGGGTTTTTCTTAGGCTTGTGCCCCTTTAAAATTTCCAGTTTATTTATAAATTTGTGCAAAATTTTTTAGATCTAACTAATAGAGGGCTTTGATTTGCAGATATGCTAAATCTGTAGAATATATTGTATATTTGTAAATATCAAATTTATTAGTTCATTGGGCTTTTGGGTATTTCATATTTTTGTATATATATGTTTTGGGGTTTGCTATATTTTGTTTGTGCAGGGACAGACCTGAAGATTGTAGACAAATTTTGTGGATTCTAGAGACAGATGTAGGCCCCAAAGGGCATCTCCATTTTGTTTGCAGGTTGTAGAGAAATCTCAAGAAGATCGTGGGGAATTTTTTTAGGGCCTTGAGGCCCTGCGCTGGCCATCTCCAGCCTCCTTCTCGGCCCCCTTCATTTCCCTCTCGACCTCCTTTTTGTTGTCTCTTCTCACCCCCCAAGCCTCTCTTATTTCACTCCCTATCACCATAATTTTGTCACTAAATTTTTCCTAAATATTCCCAAAAAAATTTATCGATCTTTTTAGCAAAAAAAATTCAGAATTTTTTCTCAGCTGAATATCTTCAATGACTTGGTCAACTTGTCTCCAAGTGTCTTCAAGCCCCTAAGGGTTGACTGGTGCACATCCTCTAAACCTTTCTTCATTTCATTTATCTGATTGAAAACAAAGCTAATACTGGCATAGATTCTCAATTAGCTGAAGTTTAGCAACAAATTTAATTTACATCTTTTACTGTAGTGCATTTCAAAAATAGAATTATTTCCAAAAACTTCTGCATACTAAATTTCTGAATATTATTTCATTGTTTTTTTAGCAATTTATTTCTAAGTTTTAAGATCAAATGCATCACTAAATTAGAGATAGTAAAACTCAGAAATCTTCTGAATTATCAGTTATTAGTTTGTCATGTGAAGTTTCTGCTGTTATACATAGATAAAAACTGAATATTGCATGGTAATAGGACCCCTGGTTTAAAATATATTCCTAGCATTGACATTTGTTTTAATAGCAGATTACTAAACTGATATTTTATTGGTGTAATCTGAGTTTTAAGCAGTTAGTTTAATTTCTGAAGTACATTTGTTTTTACATCCTCATGCAAGTAGGACTAATCCAATTTTACTTATGCATCTAATGCTCTTTGATTAAGTACTTCATGCAAATGGATTTCGGAATTTAAAGTGTTTTATTTTCCAACATTTTATAATGGTTTCCTATTATAGATTTCAGTAATTAATTCTGCAAATTTCACATTTTACATTGTTGGTATAAGAATTTGCTTTCACATTAAGATCATTTTTTTGAGCCTTAAGTTAAAAAACACTCAAGACATGTTTCAGAATTAACTTTAGGCCCTTTTCTTTCACGATTACATCATTTCATCTTGCATTTGCATAATAAGCTAGTTCTTGCATATTAAAATTTTATTTTCAAGCATAAGCTTGGTTGATAGAAACATTAAGGGATCAAACTTAGAACAGGTATTTAACTAAAATTAACCATGTCCATGCATTTCACATGGTTTTAAGTTTTGCATTTGCATATAAGATAGTTGAATCATTCAGCGGTAGTTTCTCACCCTTTACTTGGACTTTATTTCGTTCGCAAGACAGTTGACTCCATAAGGCAATGGTATAACTTTCCTCAAATCAATTTAAATCCTTAAAATATTGTGCAATCTAAACAAGTATTGGTTGTTTAACTGTGTCTCCTACATTGATTGGTGCCCAACTAATCTACCCTCATTCCATTTCCATAGGGTCTACCACCCTTAGTCTGCTATTGGGAGACAACTCAAACGGATAGATTGGGGATCAGTGTGACAGCGCCCAATCTAAGTCGTTGTCGTGGTGCCTAGACATTCTGTGCAACAACACTATCCATATTTTGCAGTACCACTGGAACATCTTCTAGTACATCCCTAGGCTATTTTGCACTAACTTCCCTTTGAGACACTTCAATGGCCTTCAACAACTTTAACCTCTGAGATGGTATCTTTAATAGTTTTGATACAAGGATCGAAACCTTTGCATTGTTTATCCAATCACCCAAATTCTTGCATTCTTGCGAGTTTTCCTCATTTGGAGAGGTTTTGGCCTTGGTTGATCGCCTATATCTTATGTCCTTTGTCTCAGTGTTCTTTATGGTTTGGTAGTTGTTTGATGAAGAGAATACTAATAATAATCAAGTGAAAGACGAAGATAATCATGTTAAGTAAAAATAAATCACAAGCAGTTATCAAGAAAAGAAATCACCTAATTTAGTTGCCCTTAGATTTCTCAACATTATCGATCCACTTGGAGACCCATGAGGACGTCATTATGCCCCCACACCACTTCGGGACACCACAGTTGATTTACTTGGATATCAAGGGGCCACCTCCTTGGTCACTATCTTTGGAGCCTATTCTCTCACCTTGGCACACTTTGGACTCCACTAAACCTCTTCAAGGGCCTTGTTGCCCGCCATTTTGTGGGTGATATCCATAGGAGAAAAATTTTCTCCAAGATGATCCTCAGCCGGCAACGATCAACTAGCTCATTATACCATTTCTCCGCCACCTAAGCCAGCCATGTGGGCCCTCACCCATCTGTAATAAACATATGTTTGAAGGTGGGCCTTCTGAACCTAAAGGTATGCCTTGTCATTTGGTGATTGAGTATTGTAGTTTGCTTATCATGGACACTTCTAGGCATGGATTAATGGGGGCATTCAGTGGAAAGAATGGGCTAGGTCTGTGCTCTCGTCCCCTAAACCCTTTTTGGATATTAACCTTGGATTCTAGTCCCGTAGGATCTCTTTTGCTGACCATTTGGCTTTAAAGATGGTATTTCAGGGGAAATCTTGATTTTGGTTGCGTGGTCCCGCTCCCTCATCCACATATATTGCCCCCCTTACCACTCATTATAACCCCATTCATAATGTCTTCTATTTATATATAAATTCCTCCAAGTGGAAAATAACAGCGAGTTGACTTGATCCTCATCAAAATAATCTCAACCGTTGATAAATCTTTGATCAACTTTTAATCTTTATCGTCGAAAATATTTATTTTAGAGGAATTTTCAAATTTCTCATTAAAACCATTTTTTATTAACTCAAAAATAATTATTTTGAGCTAATTTCTTAAAAAATTTGACTATGACTTAACCACCAAGGTCCAAGGGTCCAAATTTTCTTGAAATTTCCAATATTCCCTTGGTGAAGGACCTCCAAAATTTAACTTATTTTAGACCCACGAAGTTTTCCACTTGGAGAATTTAATTTCTCTAACATTTAATTTTTTAATCTAAATTAATTAATTTTTTAGCTTAAAATTTAATTTTATTTTTGCCAGAAAAAATAATTAATCGACTCATGAGATGATTAATTATTTTTCCACTCTCAAATATTTCAGCCATGATGTCTAAATATGAAGAACCATGCACTAAAATATTTTTTACATAAGATTTTACAAATTCAACCTTCAAAGGAGAAATATCCAATCGTTATAGACCCAAATAAAACATACCCAATTCTGCGACACAATATGATCTAGTAGACCAAGTGATTTGTAATAAAATAATTTAGCCAATTAGCTTAAATTATTCCCAAATCATTTTTACAATAGACTCAACTAAAACAGTATGACTCACCCAAGACTTTGACTATAAACCCTAGCTTTGGAGTGAGGCTAGAGGGAAAAACTTTACGATCATCTGTGTTTAAAAACACATATAATCAGTGACACAAAAAACCTCCTAGGATGAAATTCGTCGCCAAAATAATAGGCTTACTTAGGTTGTTACATAAACACATGGTCTTACTAGCATCAATTTACATTACAAACTTGCAGAATGGGTTTACAATGACAAAAGAATCGCTAATTGATGATTCTAAACTTTGAAAAAATTCCTTCAAACTTCCAAATCCTACTTCCTTGAAATGTTGAAAAAACAGGGGCAACAAGAACCACTCTCAAAAACCCTGAAACAAATAATGGTGACATTAAAAATTTAAGTAAAACAATGACAATCCTCCTTTAAGAATTTAACATTATCATTAACTAGATAGCATTTGTAGGGCCATAGAGTTGAATATTAGGCTGCCCCACTCATAAATTATTATTTTCTTCCTTTTTTAATTTGCATTTGGAGGGCCCTTGGTTACATCATATAGAACCGGTTCGTTTGGCAACGAACCAGCCTTTTCAAGTTCTGTGCCATTGGTCTAACCAGTTTAGGCATTGTTGACCACTACGTGTCAACGACCCATAGCAGTACACCCCCTTTTTCACAAAAGGGATAGCGCCTAATCGATGTGTTCGTGCCATCCAACTATCATCATCAACCTGAGGATCATGTTATAATGTAAACCAATTCTGCATGTGTATGATGTAAATAATCTCAGCACATCTGTGTCATGTATGTAATTGCCTAGATAAACCTACTTTTCTGGTGACGATCTACATTCTGGGAGGTTTTTTGTCTAATCGTCCATTCTCAAATGGTCAGCAAAGTTTTCCTTCAGTCTTACCCCAAAGCTGGAATGGATTTTGTCACTAGAATCTTAGGCGAGTCCTAATGTTATAGATCGAGTCTATGTAAAAGTGATTATATTTGTGTCGCAGAAATGGGTAGTCTGTGAGGGTCTTTTGCAAATGGGTTTTCCCCCTTGAGATGTAAAAAAAATGAAAATTATGATGTAAAGTGTCTTTAGGATTGGAAAAATAATTTATCCCCTCATAGGTTAATTAATTAAATTTTTTGGCCAAAAATTAATTAAAATCCTAAGCCAGAAATTTAATTAATTCTAAGTCCCAGATAAATTTAAATTCTCCGAAGGCAAAATTCGTTGGTCCTTAAAAATTAAATTTTAAGAGGTCCGTAGGGTTAAGTCAAAGTCAAATTTTTGAGGAAATTAATTCAGAAATTTAATGATTAATTAAAATGCATTTAATTGAAAAATTTGAATTTCCTCAACAATTTAAAATTTCGATAGATGAGATTAAAAGAAATTTTAATCCTCATCAACGGTCGAGATTGCTTTGACGAGGATCACTCGAAATAACCATTGGAGGATTTGTCTTTAAATAAGAAGTCATTTGTCAGTCAATTGATCTGACCTTTGAGTCGTGCTAAAGTGGAAAGCTCGTGTAATTTTTTTTTTTAATAATAAAGGAAAATTTTGAGGTAAATTTTCGTCAGTGTTACTCTTTATGGAAATACTGTAAGATGTATCAATTTTCATGTGTAAATTTCTTTAGCCATTGATAATAGCTTCTGAAGAGTGATTTCAGTACAGGTATCTTGCTCAGTTGTTGGAGTTTAAATGATAATTTAAATTTTGAATGTAATAGCAGGTATCTCTATTTATCTGAATTTTATTATCATTTTTTCGCTCTATTTTGATGGTTGAATTGAGTTTTGCAGAAAAGTCTTGATTTTTAGATCATCGAGTGTTCGAGGAAGTTTTCAGTTGAACCAGCCAACTCTCGATCCATGTTTTCTGAAGAGCCCAAATTAATTTGATCTCAGGCTTATCATAAGATTTTTTCTAGTGATGCATGAAGTGTTTTGAGCTAAGCACCTCATTTAAAATTTAAAAATTTAATTTTTTATGTGCTAAATTGATGAATCTAGCTGTTGAGAGCCTTAGACTATAAGATCTAGGAACGGAGTCGGACTCACTCCTCAGATCTGATAGATCTACCATTCCTGTGCATAGATCTGTAATTATTTTTGGTTTTCTAACTTGGGTTTTAGTTTTATCATTGTATATATTGTTTGGGTGTTTCTTGTTGTCTTGCAACCACAAATCTGAAGAAGAAAACTGTGCAGAGTCCAGATCTAAGCCCTAGAGGGTAAGATCTAGATCTTTGGGGTTCACCAACATCATTTTGCAGGGATTCTATCTGGATTTTTCCATTCCAAAGATTTAAATTTAAAGGTTTTAAAACTGAAAAGTTTTATAAGGGTTTCAAAGAAATCTGGAGCAGAAGGATTTAACAATTTAATTAAGATTTCTAGAAATTTTTTAAAGAGGTTCTGGTGGATTTAACGAGGTTCTGGGCCACAATTTTTACAGATTGATTTTGTTGCCTGGTTTTAGGGTTTACTTTGCAAAATTTTGAATTTTTTTTACAGCCCTCGCTGCCATATCTCTCTGCCTGTGATTTCCCCATATATTCTCTCCATTTGCGCAGTCCATTACTCGCTTCTCCCTCACCAAACCCCCAATCTACTCGCATCCTCCATTCAACTCTTTACCCTCTTCCCATTGCTCAGATCCTTCCGCAGCCAAACCCTCCCATTTTCCGCATCCATTCCTTGCCATCGTTGCCTCAAATCCTTTGAGCAGACCTCCATTGCTATCCATCTGCATATCTTCCATCAAAATTTGGCCTAAATCCTCATTGCGTGTTGCTGCTCCATTCCTCTCGACTTTTCATATGCCCTGCCTCCCGATGTCCATCCATCCTCCTGCGTTCCTCTCCTTGCCACAGCCACATCCTTCATTCTCTGCATAACTCAGCGCTCATTTCCTGACCCTCATCATTCCTAAACTGCTAACCCTCCACTGCCTACCCTCCACGTGTTTTGCTCCAACCCTCAAACCATACCCACGGATTCCATCTTCCGCTGCCTACCGCATCCTCTTCTCTGTGTTCTTCCTTCCTCGTCAATCTGCAACCCGAGCTCCCTGCGTGCTACCTCTTGTGTCCTTATCTGCTGCTCTAGCTCCCTGCTGCAGCTCGAACCTTTCCGTCATCAAACTTGCACACAATACGCACAACAACAAAAACATTTGATGTATTCATTGTTATGTATTAGGTTAGGTTAGGTATTCTTTTTTTTATTTAGTTTAGTTAGTTCGACTTTTATTTTTCTTATGTTATTTTATTTTTGTATTGTTACATATTGTTATGAGTTCAAATTTGATCTTTTCATTTTCTTTAGTTTGGTTAGATTTCATTTCATTTTGATTTTAATTTAATTTTTGTCTTCCCTTTTCATTACTTTTGTGATTTCATTTAAAATATAAAAAAACCTAAAAATTAAAAAAATCTAAAAATTAAAAAACCAAAACTTTAAAAAATCCTAAAAAAAATTAAAAAATGTTTATGACTAAGGAATTGAATTAAAAGAGATAAATTAAAGGGATTTGCTTTCACATTAAAAAAAATTATGTGGCCTATGGTCCATTAAAATTTTAATTTATTAACCTTTTTGATTCATTTTAATTCCGTCATATTAAAAGATTTTGATTTCTTCATTAAAGCAATTCTCTAAGGAATAATTGAAACGCAAATTAAAATTTCTTTGGTGTTATTTGGTGATTAAATTAAATTTCCATGATTTTTCTATGGTCAAGGTGTGATAAATGTTTTAAATCATACTCGAGAAAGTTAATTAAATTCTAGATCTGAATTCCTAACAAAAATCATTTTAAATCTGAAATCTCTTTCATGATACAGTTTTGGGCGTTTACATTGATCATTCATGATTGTCATTATTTGTCACATACTGGAAAATTGTTCTGGATAACTTGTTTTATTTAGTTTATGGTTAATGCAAATATTGAAGGCACTAGTCTGTAGTCATTTATATCTTGTAATTGTGTCTTATTTTAATCTATCTATCTTAATTGACCGAGACTTGCTTTAAGTTCATCAAGTTGTTCATCATTAAAGTCTCCTAGAGCCTGTGTTTCACAGGCTATCCTCATCCATTTACCTTAGTGACTACCCCCCTTGACTTGTCTAGGAGAGAGTCTAAATGGAGTAAGGATTAAGAGTGACAGCCCTTACTCTTAGTGTTGTCGCGATGCCTAGACACTTTGTGCAACGACATTTTTTGGCGCCATTGTCAGGGACCAATTTATTGGGCCTTGGCTCTATGACATTCATTCTTCATCTTTCTATCATTCGTTTTAGCCGGCAGCGCCAACATTTTTTGGCGCCGTTGCCAGGGATATTTTATTCTCGGCGTTTCATTGACATCTCCTCATCATTCTTCTCATTTCTCATCATTTCATTTGAGCCGGCAACGACAACATTTTTTGGTGTCATTGCCGGGAATAGAGTTTTTTCTGACCTTGGTTTTCTCAACATTGTTTTAATCATCTCATCTTTTCTGCCATTCATTAGCCCGTCAAGTGGCACAACATTTTTTGGCGCTATTGTCGACGACAAAGTTTCGTCTGTCCTTGGTCCTCACAACATTTTTCTAATCACCTATTTGTCATCATTTCTTATCCCATCAACACAACATTCCCTGGTGTCATTTGATCTTTTCATCGCCTTATCTTTTGTCATCTCATTAATCGTTTCATCTGCACTTTTAGCACTTGGATATTTCAGTCTGTTT
>APFE030210954.1:6568-69594 GCA_000404065.3 Pinus taeda
TTTTTTTTAATTAATAAAATATGTTTAAAAAAAGTTTAAACTAAAACTAAAATTGTAATAAAATTGTAATTATAGTGTAAAGCTTAGTCAATTTTCTCCTTTTTCAATGACTATTCGAGGGTCAAGGCCAAGTTCCAATAGTTCGTTTTTTTGCGTCGTGTGTTGCTGTTGTGTTGCGCATCTTGAGTTTTTTGGAGCTTGATTCGTGGTGTGAAGTCTTAACACTACAATGTCTAAGTTGATTATTTTGTTTTCTGATTCTGACAAACTTGAAGGCACAAAATCTTATAAAACATGGCATCATCTCATCGAAAGCACTCTCATTTACAACGAATTATGGTAGGTTATATGTGATGGAGATGTTAAGCCGAATGAACCCATAGATGCAGTTGCACTAGAAAAATGGGAAGTCAAGAATGTTAAAGCCTTAGCTCTTATTAAATCTTCTATGAATGATTAAATTTATGTCCATATAGAAAATGCTACAGATGCATGGTCTGCTTTGAAAAATTTTAAAGACCTCTTTGATACTCAACCTGAATCAAAGAAAGTTGATCTACACTTAAAATTTTTGCAACAAAAATTAACTGAAGGCGGTGATGTTCTTGAATATATCTCAAGACTTAAGAATATTAGGAAGGAAATTATTAATGTTGGTTTTCCCGCAATTGATGATAGCTTTATGGTTAAAATTGTAATTGTTGGACTTCCTTCTTCCTACACGCATTTTTTGGAGACTCTACAAGTAACTGAGAAATTAGAGAAACTAAAGTTTGATGAACTCTGTGAAATGTTAACTCAACATGATAAAACTTTTGGGAAGAAGAAGAAAGTTGGTGAAGATTTTTTTCTCGCAGAGGCTAGCACTAGTAAATCATCAGCAGCCAGTTCTCGAGGCAAAGGCAGAGGGAATCAGAATCAAGCAGCACATAATGTACAAATTTGAGGTTGAAGCCAAAGCAGAGGAAACAATTTTAACAGAGGCAACAGTTCAGGAAGGACTAATTTTCAAGGAAGAGGAAACAACCAAGGAAGAGGCAATTTTCAAGGACAAGGAAATAATAATCAAGGTAGAGGACAATCTCAACATAGAAGTCAAAGCAGAGGCAGAGGAAAATCTTCAAGAAGAGGAAGAGGCTTAAGTCAAATTGTGTTTCGAAGATGTAACAAAGTTGGCCATTATGCTGAAGATTGTCGAACTTAACTTAATAAAATTCTCAAGTTTCAGCAGCATTTAGCGCAATTTGCAAATGATCAAGATGATGATAACTCAAAATATGTTTTTACTTCCTCGCCAACATCACAATTTTCATCACATCTTAGAAGTGATTATGAAGATGCCTGGATCTTGGATTCTAGGGCAACTCAGCACATGACATGTCGACGTGACTTTTTTTGGAATTTTCAAGATTGCCAACTTAATTCCATTTTTATTGTTGATGATACAAAACATACTCCTTATGGAAAAGGAGCAGTTAATGTTTTTCTCCCTGGCATTAGAGAAAAAATGATTTCCAATGTATGGTTTGTACCAAGTTTTAAGAAAAATTTTCTCTCTTTAGTCATGATTCGACAAACAGGACATCATGTGATTATGGAAGATGGTTTAGTCAAGATTAATTCAGTCAAACAGAACTTGAAAACAATCATGACAAATTATGAAGATGGAAAACTGTTACAGATGAAAGGGACAGTTATTCCAAGGCATTATGATTTTGTAGGGGTAGTGACTACAGGTATTTCACCTGTAAGACTATGGCATGTAAGATATGGACATTTAAATTTTGAGAGTCTTTCTCAATTGTAGAAACAAGGAATGGTTAAAGGACTTCCCACTTTCAAAAGGGAAAATGCAAAATGTGAAGCTTGCATTTATGGCAAACAAAGTCGAGAAAGTTTTCCAAACAAGTTCATGGCGTGCAAACAAGCGGCTACAACTAGTTCATAGTGATGTTTGTGGTCCACTACAAACTCATTTGGTGGTTGCAAATATTCTTACTATTCATTTGATGATTTCAACATAATGACTTGGGTTTACTTCTTGAAGAACAAGTCAGAAGCATTTGATAAGTTTAAAATTTTTCACCAACTTGTTGAAAATGAAGTCAAAGAAAAGATAGGTACACTCAGGATAGATAAAGGGGGAGAATTCACTTCAAATGAATTCAAAACTTATTGCAATGAAAATGGCATAAGATGACATCTTACTAATGTTTACACTCCATAGCAAAATGGAGTAGTCGAAAGAATGAATTGCACTTTGTTAGGAATGGCGAGATCCATGTTAACTTTCAAGAGGTTAAGTCCAACATATTGGGCAGAAGCAATTCATACAACTGTCTACTTAAGAAACAAATCTCCAACTACTTCTTTAGATGGAATCACACCTTATGAAGCTTAGTTTGGTTTCAAACCTCGAGTTAAACATATTAGAGTTTTTGGATCAGTATGTTATGCCTTAGTTTCGAAAGAAAAACCAACTAAGCTTGACTCAAGAAGTTTAAAATGCACAATGATTGGCTATTCTGATGAGAAGAAATGGTATCGTCTTTTGACCAATGGAAAATTCATTGTGAGAAGGGATGTCACTTTTGATGAAATGGAGAGTAAGGGTGCTGAAGAAATTGAAAATCTTCTTCACAAGTTAGAAACTAAGGGAAGTAAAAGAAATGGAAAAATGCAGAGTCAACCAACTTCACCAAATTGGTATGAACTTGATTTTCCTTCCTTTGAAGATGAGTCATCTAGTCCATCTACATCAACAACATCAACTAGGTCTTCTAGCAGTTCGTCTGCATCTCCAAGCAGTAGCAGTTCTTCTGATAGTGATTCTCCAGATTCTTCACTTGAATGAAGAACATTAGTTTATATTAATCCTCTTTACAATGATGGAGACTTTACAGAAGCGAAAACAAGTGAGCACCAACTATCAAAATGGGAAGTTCAACTTTTGAAAGATGTAAAGCCTGATGAGCAGAATAAACCAGGCACCAGAAGGGCACATAGAAGTGAAGGCAATTTTTCCTTGATAGCAAATGATTTTACTGAACCTTCCACATATAATGAAGCAGTAAAACGTAAAGAATGGCAACAGGCTATGGTTGAAGAATATCAAGCAGTAATCGATAACAACACTTGGAAACTTGTTGATTGTCCATCAAATGTTAAACCCATAGGATGCAAAATGGGTTTACAGAATTAAGTATAATCAAAAGGGAGAACTTGAAAAGTATAAAGCACAACTTGTCGCAAAAGGTTTTACATAGTGAGAAGGCATTGATTATGAGGAAACTTTTGCTCCTATAGCTAAATGGAACACCATCCATTTAACACTTGCTTTGGCCGCTTAGAGAGGATGGAAAGTTCATCAAATGGATGTGAAAAGTGCTTTTCTCAATGGGGATTTATAGGAGGAAGTGTATATGACCCAACCGCCAGGTTTTGAAGTTGAAGAACAAGAACATAAACTCTGCAAATTTATTAAGGCTTTATATGGATTAAAACAAGCTCCCCGTGCTTGGTACACAAATATGGATGAATACCTTAAGAAAGTTGGTTTTCAGTGAAATGAATCTGATGATACTTTGTATGTGTGACAATGGGGAAAATATCTGGTAATTCTTATTATGTATATAGATGATTTGATCATTACTGGAAACCATGATGATCATATTGCACAGGTGAAAAAGGAGTTACATGCAGGTTTTAAGATGACAAATTTGGGATTACTTCACTACTATCTTGAAGTTGAAGTCTTCCAACGTCCACATCATATTTTCATTTCTCAGAGTAAGTATGCAGAAGAGGTTCTTCAGAGATTTGGCATGTAGGATTGCAAACCCGTTCTCACCCCCATGGAGAAAAACTTGAAACTTTCAAAATTTGAAGGGGGGGAAAGGTGGATAGTACAACTTACAGACAGTTGATAGACAACTTGATTTATTTGACAAATACTAATCTTGATCTATCTTATGCAGTCAGTATTCTTTCACGTTTTATGCAGGAACCACGAGATAGCCACTGGAATGTAGCCAAAGGAGTTCTTCGATATATCCAAGGAACAAAAAAATTTTGGTCTTATTTACACAAAGACTAAAAAATTTGTACTTGGTGGATATTCCGATGCTGACTTTGCTGGGAATATTGATGATCGAGCATCAACATCAGGTTATTTAATGAACATGGGGTCAGCAGCAGTATCTTGGAGTTGTAAGAAACAAGCTACAGTGGCCACTTCTTCCACAGAAGCAAAGTACATTTCAGCATGGGAAGCAGCATGTGAAATTGTTTGGTTGTGCCAAATTTTGTAGGACTTGGGCATTTCTCAGGCATAAGTTACATCATTATTCATTGATAGCCAGTCAGCCATCAAACTTGCCAAGAACCCAGTTTTTCATTCAAAGACAAAGCATGTGGACACCAAATATCATCATATCAGATCTCTCATTTCCAAAGATGTCCTCAAGCCAGTTTATTGTCCTTCTGAAGATCAGATCTCCGACATTTTCACGAAACTGATTGGCAGAATAAAATTTACTAAGTTTAGGGATGAACTTGGTATTTGTTGTAATGTATCTTTGGATCATAGGGGGGAATGTTAGATGCTCCAAAAATACAATTTTATCATAGGGTATAAAATTAGAATAAAATAATTATTAATTTAAGATATTAAATTAATAATTATTATTCTAGAATGTTTAATTATTTAATGGAGACTTTTGGAATTAGCATATTGTTGTAACTAGATATAACCCTCCAAATGTGTCGTATCTTAGGCTCTATTTTAGGTGATTTGTTAGCTAGTTGGTTTTAATAGCATTTATTGTAAATGGACACTTGTTATTTAATAAGTGATCCATAATTAGAGGTAGTTAGGACATGGAGCTTATAAATAGCTCATTGCAAGAGTGTTTGGTTGTTCGGGTGTAAACTCTTGCAAAATCAAATTATGTAATTATTTTTTCTTATTAATAAAATTATGTGTCTAAGGACACTTATGCCATTATTATATGGAACCAAATATTATGAATGTCATCAACAATTTCAATATAGAGTAAGAACAAGAAAAGAGAATGAGGCAAAGATCAACAATCCATAACACTACAATGGTACATGCAAGGGATCAACAAAGAATCCATACGACAGGTCAATCTAACAAAGGTAAACATGTTTCTTTTGAAGATGTGGCAGTTGTAGCTTACGTTAAAGCTAAAAAATATGTTTCCATTAGTGACGAGGAGGTTAGAGCTGTTGTTGAAAAGGAGAAAAGAGATAAAACACTAAAAACAAAAATGCCCATGGATGTCGCTATTCCACTTAATGATGAGGAGATTATTTCCATAGAAGAAGACATGTCAACTAGGAAGAAGAAGAAATAAAAAATTGGTGAATCTGTTAAAACCATAAGCAACAGTGAAGAACAAGTGAAAGCTCTAAAGGCAACAAATAAATCATAACACCATGTGCTGATTTAGAGGATGGCATGATGCAAACAATACAAAATTCCAGTCAGAATCACATGAAGAAGAGTAAATTAATCAATGGTGGCAAAATATTTGAGCTTAATGTCACCCAATTCTATAGGTCAGATGAAGTACAATCTCAATATCAAATTAGAAAGGCACATCACCTACATGTCCATAATTTGAAAACATTGTTCAGGTACAATCCATATGCACATGTGGTGCCTTATGTGATTCTTGTTGATCAAAATAAAGTTCCCAATAAGGAGGAATTTGATAGGACACAGTGTTTTGACTACAGATATTATCTAATTGGAGGGAACCATTCAGCATAGGGGAAAAGACAATTGATCGAGGAATATCTTGGAAACCATCTTTTTGAAACAGTGAAATGCATCATTTATGTTGGTTTAATAGAAACAGAGGCAAAGTTATTAGCATGGAATCATAATGCAGATAATGAGTATAGAATGTTTATGACTTTCAATCAAAGGGTCAGATTTATTCATAATGAATTTTTAGAAAAATGTGGTGGGGATAAGCTTAATGTCAATTTAAGATTTCAGAAGGAATGTTATATGGAAACAGGTTATCAAATTAAGGATAGAATCCAAGGAAAAGGTGGCAAAGTAAATTTAGAACTATTCAAAGGCATAGATAACATTTTCCAGTTTACATTTAGAATAGGGGAGATATGGGAATTGATTGATGACATTTTCGAATTGTGGGAGAATATTGGCATAAAAAATCAGAAGGTTAAAAGGTCTAAACCCATAATATGTACCAATAGTAAGATAGGTCCTGAAATGAAGCAACTTCTAGATGATATGACTATCACACATTGGAGAACAATGCAAGGTGTGAAAGATGGAAAACTAATCAAATCAATATTATGTCATGTGAAGTCAGGTGAATTGTCAATAGAGGAATTGTGCTTGGGAATTTCAAAAGTAAGTTTGTTCAATTACTTTTACTTTTTTCTTAGATTATAATTTATTTTAAATATAACATATTGTTGTTGGTATTATTTGTTATACATATCATTATATTAACAATTTTTACTTTATTTATTTAGTCATAAGATTATATGAAAATACAAGAACATATGGTTAAATGTTGAATGAAGAGAGTTGGAATTACGTTGTACTCAACTATCCAAAATCAAGTTCTACAACAACACTTAAAGATTTTTATCTTGCATTCAAAAATGTATGTCGATTTTTACATTCATTTTGTTCATATAATTTTTATTTTATTATATTACTTATACTTATATTTATTTATTTCATTAAAGATGTCAAAGAAGGATGCGAATGGAGTACCAAATACTTTCAAAAGTTTCATTGAAAAAATTAAGTTGGAAAAACTGATAAAGCAAAGTCTTAGGAATGCTGAACTTGATCCTACTCTTCCTCATTTCATTTGGAATGGCTTGGCAACTATCCAATATCAAATAATACAAGGTGACTATGAAGACATTGAAAAACTCTTATATAAAAGGGAATATGCCCTAGTTATTGTAGGCATTCCTCATGGTTTCAATTTGCCAAACATTGAATATGATAGTGAGCCTTACACTTATCAAGATTTTAATAAAGTGGTTACGGGCTTTCAAGAAGTCACAATATCACCACTTTGGAGATTTTTGACATTTCATTCAGACAAACAATTTGCAATGTTATTAACAAGCTTCAAGGGAAAATCAAACTCAAGGATACAACTTACATGGTAAGACATTAAAATTGTATGTTTGATTAATGTAATTTTTTTGTATGTACAAGTGGATTGAACTTTTACTATGTCATGTTATAGGCAAAAGTCAAATCTTATTTCTTCCAGAGATCGGCCAATTACAAGTGATTGTGAGTTCATCCATGTTTAATGTTGGGAAAAAGATGATAACTATAAGTCCATTCTTCTGAACCAAGTAGATGGAAAGAGTCATAGCCAAGTATTGGTTCATGACACTATCGTAAAAAACTTAACATATGAGGATAAAGATGCAAAAGGGGAGATAGTTAACATTTATCAAAAGCCACAAACATTGATTAACTATCTTATAGATTTATGTTAAAATGAAGGAGATTGGGTTTTGGATTTATTTTCATGTTCAGGTAAGTTTTATTATATAAAATTGAATTTTAATATTTTATTTTTTTGTTTTTGTGTGTTTATACTAATTTACTTACTTATTGTTTTTGTGTTTGATGATTAGGTACAACACTAGCATGTTGCCTACAAAAAGGAATAAATTGCATTGCAATTGAAAGAGACCCTTTACAATGCAATTTTATTCAACGAAGAATTAATTCTCTTCAATTTCTTCCTGATGAAATGCAAGAAGTTGGTTTGAGGAAAGGAGATTTTAATGAATCACTTCTAGCAAAAAAGGCAAAGGAACCACAACCACCACTATATGGAATGATTGAAAAAGGACACTTTGGGAGATTTGCAAACATGAAAGATCAAGTAGATGAGGAAAATGAGGAAACTCAAGCAAGAAATATTGTGGAAGAAGAAAATAATGAAGCTGCAGAAGACGATGAACATGGATTATATGATATTGTTGATGACATTTATGTTATGATTGCAAATAAAACTCAATTTTGATAGATCTTCATTAGTTTTATTTGTAATGTTTTGACTTTGAGATTTTATGAGAAGAATGAACATTTGATTATTGTTGTTATACGTTCAATATTTGTATTATCTGATTTTCACTATAATTTTTATGCATATGGTTTTTTTTTTTTTTGTAAAAACAGTGTGATTACTATTATTTTTTAACATAAAATTCATTAAAAATGTTATTTTTTAAAGTTTTTCAGTTAGGATTTTCCCATAAAAATCATTTATTTAACATGACATTTTTTACAAAATTTATGAAAATGTGTATTTTTTTCATTATATTTATATAGAAAATGTGTGTGTTTTTTTTAAATGTTTAAAATTATTGTGTTTTAGTGACAATTATTTGATTTCCATTGAAATATTAATTAACACTACATAAACATATAGAAAATAGTAGCTTTAAAATAATTGACCATCCTTTTATTTTTTTAACTACACGAAAAAAATGAAGATTTCATTACAAAGAAAATTGAAAAGAAAAATGAAAGCAAAAAAAAACACAAAAAATACACTTAAAAAAAAAAAAAACTTACGAGAAGAAGAAGACATTAGAAAATTTAAAGTGTCAAAAATCAACCCTCTAAAAAAAAGGGGTTGATGTTGCATCATAACTTTTCAAAATTAGCATGAAAATCACTAACATCAAAAAAAAAATGTTCATACTTGATACAAAAGAAAATTTAAAGTGCCAAAAATATGCTAAAAATAAAAATAAAAATTTATTCTAGCATCACCACTTTTCAAAATCAGGTGATTTTTTGCTACCTCAAAAAAACAGATACCAGTTCACTTTCTCGTTTGATCGGTAACTACATTAGAGACATAAAGTAGGTACTCATTCTTATTTTCCAAAAGGAATAATTTGATTCATAAAATATGGGAGCCTTTGAATAATATCCCCTATGAATTTCCATGTCCCTTTGTGATCTACCTTCCAATGATCAACTTTTTTGAAGGAATCTCACTCTGAAACAATTGTTGGAAATATAATTATATTGAGGAAGGGGGGGGGGTGGGGGCGCAGGGGTGTGAATGAATCAATATAATGGCTAATATTAACCTTGATAAAAAAACTTTTAATATATATATATATTTATATATATATATATTATATATATATTATATATTTATTATTATATTATATATTATATATATATATAATATATATATATACATATATATATATATATATATATATATATATATTATATATATAATAATCAATCACGTCAACATCAGAAGATATACCAGATTTATGTAAGAAAATTATTTTATTAATGAATGATGTTATAGGCATCAACCCCTGAGAAATACAGGAAATAACCTAAAAATTCTTAACTAAATTCTCCTATTTTCTACATAATACTCCCTATTGTATATCCTTAGCTCGACTTCACTATCAACCATTAAACTAGTTCTCTAACCTCTTAGGTGATCACACATCCTCTACAAAATTCATGCTATAGATTTATTTCACACCTTTCATGCCACAAAACCACAACACATGAAAAACCATTTTTGACTCACTCATTTGAGTCCACATCCCACTTCTAAACTTCTCTAGCTTATTAATATTAAATCAAATCGACAAAATGTGTTAGGTATGACATTCCATGGAGGATAATCCAAAATATTTTGACTATTATTTTAATGTATTTTGTTGAAAATATGCTCTAAGTCCTAGATATGTCTTAGTCCAATGGTTCCTTAGATCCTATGGGGCTCATCATTATCCCATGAGACCAACTAGTAGGACCACAACCTTATAACGACACTTTTCAATTGTGTCTAAAAAATATCTCTCTCAACATTAGCTGACATTGTCGTGTGGGATGATCTTGGTTGTCTATATACTTTTTCCACTCTATACAGAACCTTAGCTCTAGAACATTGACTAGACTACACTTTGATTTTATCCATATCTGGTCCATTTTTTGGTGTCAATGCAATGTACACTCCTAGATGTTGGATAATCTAGATAGCTTTCTCCCACATGGAACCTTGATTACTTTTCCCTTTGAATATGGGTTTGGGCATTAAGTTACAGTGCATGTTTCTTGCATCACAGACCACTAGATGCCTAGATGACCTTTCTCCACTACACTTAAACAACCATCAACTTCTCAAAGTGCACTAATTGTTCCCATGTTTCGACCAAATCCAATGATGGCGAAGTCACTTTGGGCCCCCTAACTATCCAAACTTTAAAAAATGGGGGTGAGGGCATGATTTGTCATACATGTGTGTTAAACAATTTCCACCTTATCAATTCACTCCAAGAGATCTCATGAGTTGATCAAATCTAACAACAAACAATTCAAAAGAAACTCCCCCAACTATCAAGACTTTAACGAGGGGGTATTTATGATCTGTCACTTAATGTATGTGGTATTTGACATTCAACTCTTATGCCTGCCACTCACCACCCATTGGCTAAATTTCCTAACACTTCAAAGGCCTACAAACCCACTCCCTAATGTGAATCCTGCGGCTCTACCACTTCATCTTCCATGTCAGCTTTTTGCCACATGTCATGCCATTTTTCCACCGTGTGTCACTCAAACAAGGGCCACTTGGCCACCTAAATAGTCCAAATCCACCTGCCACATGTCATGTTCGTAGAGTCCCTTGTGTCATATAGTACACTTCATTTCCACATTTCATCATCTTACTATTCCACACCATGACTGATGTGTGTTGCTACATCATGTGTCTGTCTATCACCGCTAACCTATTGAATATGTTGTGCACTTCATTTGCCCTAGTGATCTTATATGTGATTGGGTGCTTATATCTAGCCCCCTATGATCAAGGGTTGTGACCAATGGCCTTACTACTCCACTGCCCATCACTTTGTCAGCCATTTTCTCATTGAAACAACAACTCCAGTCGAGAAATCTAAGGAGTGCCTTAGTGTTGGTAACTAACCCCATGTGACTAGGCATTGTGACCAACGAATTTTCCCCTCCACTTCTTATCTATCTATTGGCCATAGAACTTAGCTCTTCCACCTATTTTGTCAAAATGATAAGGTATGTCCCCCATGGAACCATGAGCCATTGGAACCCTCTCAAAGTTTTAAAATATTTTCTCCCCTTTTTCCTTAGGAGTTAGACTATACTATTGGAAAGTTCTTCTATAGGACTAACCAACCAAATATTTTTCATGTTCATTTAATTCGAATAATTGAAGGAAATATTCCTACAACACATTCAACAATCTCTTATGTTGTTGGGATTTGACATCAATGACACTAGAATTGAAATCAATTATAACATATGCACAATAATAAAGAAGGAAGGCACAACAAAATTATTTCCAAATGCAAATAGAACATCAAATAATGTATATATCTTCAATGAGAACAAGGGATGAAATGTTATATGGGACAAATAAATGAAATTTTTTTATGGCATAGAAGAATAGGTCACATGAACTTTGATAATAGAGTGAATATTAGCACTAAAAGAGAAACGAGAGACATGTCAAAGATACGAAAACCTTCAAATACTATTTTCTAGCAATGGTAACATGAAATTTAAAAAAGAACAAGATTCAATTCAAAAGAGTACTTAAAAAAAACCATTGTTACTCATTCATATACGTCTTTTTCGTCCTAAAAGAACACAAAGTCTACAAGGTGAAAATCAGTTCATGTTGCTCATTAATGATTACTCTATAATGACATGGATTTCATTCCTGAAAGACAATTATGAATCATTTCATAATATTAAGACATTTGATGCCTTGGATGAGAATGAAACTAATTTAAAAATCAATATCTTGACATTAGATCAAGAAATTTAACTCACATGGAATTGAAGAGTTTTGTGAGCTTCATGGAATAAGGAGATATTTTTTAGCTACAAGAAGCCCACAACAAAATAGAGTAGTATAAAGGAAGAATTAAACCGTACAAAATATGGCTAGAATAATAAAGAGAAGATATAATATAGGTTTTGGAGAGAAAAAACAACATTTTGGTCTATATTCTAAGTAGAGGGAAAATCAGAGTCAATAACAACAAAACTATTTATTAGCAATGGAATGGTAGATTAACAACAATTCAATACTTCAAAAAATTTGGGAGCAAGTAATACATAAAGAGAGACCATGAGGATTTAGGAAATTTTGAATCTAGAGATGGTGTAGGTATATTTATTAGTTATTCATGAAGAAGCAAGGCTTATAGATGTTATAATAAAGAACTGTTCAAGATTGTAGAATGTATAAATGTAAAAATGGATGAAGCAAGGCCTCAAAAGGATAAATCACAAACAAATGAACATATAGAAGAGATGAGTTGTAATGAGGAAGAAGAAGAATACATGTAATGTCAAGATATAAAGGGACCATCTACATTTGTCCAAAACAATCACTTGAAAAAATATGATTATTGATGATAAAGATACATGAGTGCAAACTAGAAGAATATTAGTAAATGGACTAGTACATGCACATTTCTCCTTGCTATCTAAAATTGAGCTAAAGAATTTCTCAAAAGATAGTGAATATGAGCATTCGATTGATGCTATGGAAGAAGTGATGAATCAAATTGAGAATAATGAGACATGAGAATTGTTCCAAGGCCAAAAACTAAAAATGTGATTGGCACGAAGTGGGTTTTTAAGAACAAGTAGAATGAAAATATTCAAGTAATAATAAGAAATAAAGTAAGGCCAGTTTGAAAAATCTATGCTGAGTTGAAGGTATTGATTTTGAAGAAACCTTTGTCCTAGTTGCAATACTAGAATTCATCAGAATCTTTTGGGATTCGCATATTTCTTGAACTTCAATGTCTATTCACATGGATGTTGAGTCAACCATTCACAATTGAAATCTAGAGGAAGAAATATGTTAAACAACCAAAAGATTTCTTATTATCAAGAAATAAGGATCGTGTGTGCGAATTGAAAACAAATACATTTTGTGGACTAAAACAAGCTCTTATATCATGATATTCACAACTTGAAAAATATCTACAATAACAAGGATTTGAAGGAGAAATTTTGGGTAGTAATATTTACATCAATAGACAAAGATAAAAAAAAAAAAAAATGATTATTGTGGTCTATGTAGATGATATAATAGTTGGAGGTAGTATGAAAAAATTGTGCAAATATTCTCCAATGGAAACGTAAATAGAATTTGAGATATCTAAGCTTGGTGAACTATCATTCTTTCCTAGTTTATAGATTTCTCAATTCGACAAAGGCATATTTATTTCACAAACCAAGTATATCTAGGAGATGTTGAAGAAATTTAGTATGGAATATTATGCATGAGTCAACACATCCGTGGACATAGATTGTAAATTAAGGATGATGAATCTCTAGAAACAACTAAAACATTGCAGAACTAAATTATTGGCACCCTACTATATGTGATGGCATCAACGGTAAACATTATCCAAGCAACAAGATGATTTGCATGGTTTCAAACTACAGTGAAGGAAACTCAGGTGCAAGCAGTGAAAAAGATGTTCAAATATCTAAAGGAAACCTTAATCTTCGGCTTGTGATATTGAATATCTGAATATTTTATTCTAATAGCATATTATTGTGACCACAAAACCCCCCTTATTTTTCCACAAAAATTTATGGGACTCTACATATGGATTTTGTTAATATCATGTCTTAACTGCTTTGATCGCTTTAGTTTCCAAGATTTTCACTTTGCTTGGATTTTCATTTTTTTTTACTTCATTGCTTTCATTTTTCCACCAAATTTCCAATGGTTCAAGTTTCTTCTCATTTTGACTTACGGTTTGGAAAATATCCTTGGTAAAAGTTTGGTCAATTTCGTTGCCTAAGCATAAAATATGTAAATATCTATTTGATTATGTTTTATAATTTGTAAATAAATTGGTTTTAATATATTAATATATTTTTAATTAATTTAACTTTGATTAACCAAGTTAATTAGTTTGTAAATACCATTTTTTAACTATTTAATTATTTTTATTAATTAAATTAATTATTAATCTAATTTTTAGCCCATAGGGTTTTGGATAGACGATGATCAGGTTCTCTATTAAGGCACTCCTTGATGTGAGGTCACTAGTTCAATTCCCACCAAAATCTATGTGATATATTGGACATAATGAATATGTATCAATCTTACAAAAAAAATATTAATTTAATTTTTATTGACTTAAATTTTATTACAAACCACTTTGTACATAATGTAACTATATATAAAACATATATAAATAAAATATATATATATTATATAAAATAGAATAATAAAAAATCGTTGAAAGGAATATTTCCTAGTTCCCCGTTTCCATAAGTTTTTCATTGTACACCTCCTAAGTTTCCTAGTTACTTGGCATGTACATGAGATGGAGGGCCTTCATATCACACAACATATAATGCAAGGGAATAGGCACGAAGGTTATTGTTTTAGGTTTTAAAATGATGGTGGAGGGGGTCCCGCTCTCCATGTGGTTCCCTTCCTCCTCCTCCATATTAAACTTTATACGAATACATATTGAAACTCATGGATTTTAATCCATTTAATTGCCCTCCATTGTATTTAATATTTTATTCGTTTCTTTTATATTTTATTCAAATGGTTTTTTTTTTTTTAAATAATTGGTTTTAACGGTTTTAATATATTAAAGATTAATATTTATAAAATTTATTTTAGTATTTTTAATTTACTAAAAGTTAAAAATTAATAATAGCAAATTGCTCAAGATTGTACATTTTCCAACCAATAATTAATTTTGATCACTCAATTTTGAGAGGTTATATCGTGAGTTTTACATAACCAAGTCAGGCAAATGAGAGCTCGTTAGAAAATTATTTCAATGGAGAACGATCTTGATGCATTAAATCTAGCAAATCTAGATATTTACTATCCAAAAAAAAAGTAGAAGTGAAGGTTGTGAATTTGCAACCAAAAATGAATTTCGTGAGTTTGTTTTGGGGAAAACATATTTGCTATGATGTTTTATTGTAACTAATTCATTTCAAATTACTCACTTTTTACCAAAGAAATATCCATAGGGAGCAAGTGAAAGCAATGAAAAGTTTTCATTTCATTTTTATTAATTCATTGGATTAGTTTTTAATTTTATAAATTTTTTTTGACAAGTTTTGTATTTTAGTTTTATGTGTAGATTTAGCTGGTTTTTAATTATATTTTTGGATGGATTTTTGCAGAGCTTGTGGAAGGATATCAAGCCCAAGGGATTTGGAGCAATGATATTGGAAAAAAAGAAGGAAAAATAATATTCGTAGCCCCAAAATCAGAGATCTAAATTGCTATGTAACATCTCTCCTTTTAGGAGATTTCATTGGTAAATTGTAAATATTAGTTTGTAGAAGGAGAGATTGTTCCTTTTTTCTTGCAAGTAGGGAGAATCTTTGCACTTTTTTGAGGAGGATTCTTGTTTTAGGTTCAAATGAATACACAAATATGGGTTTGGGGGGTTTTCTTCTTAAGATTAAAACTTTTCCAGAGAGGCACATCATGCACTACTACAACTCTTTTCACTACTCGAAGATTTGAATGTCTCTAGAGGATTGCTAAAGAGATTCATTGTAAAATAGAGCAAGATATACAGGTTTAAGATTGTATTTTCAGATGCTTTCATTTATTAATAAATCTTATTCTTTTAATGTCAGATCTATGGCAATAATTCCATGTTTTGCACTTATGTTAAGTATGTGAATCGTACAGAACTGGGATTAGGTGGGTGGAAAAAACGCTCTGCTAGGGTTTCGTTGGGCCTGCGCAGTCCTTCAACGGCGCTGACAGAGCTCAGGTCAGACAATCTCCAGAGGGACGGAGATCGCTGCAGTAGATCAGATCAGCAGCGCTCCTGAGCCGCTCAATGGCTCAACCACAGGGGGGGGTGTCGGAGCCCTCCCCGTCAGCGCAGGATCAGATGCACGGTGTCTTATTCGGGTTAGTGAACAAGGGGATTCTGAACGGTGGGAAAACGCCCCAGGACAATAGCAATGATAACGGAGAGCGCAGAGAGAAGGAAAGCAACCCCCAGAGAGAAAATGAAAAGACGGAAGAAAGTCCTAAAGTCACTTCATCAACTTGCAGACCAGTAGCCAAGGAAAGACCATGAATCGAGCTGCCTGGAGACAAGATTGATGGGAGAATCGAGTTCATGCGAGATCATGCCCTCATAGGGAAGTTCATTGGGTTCTGGCCCACTGAAAGAGCCCTATATGGGTGGATCGCGGCGAAATGGAAGCCAAAAGGGGATGTTACGCTCCAGTTAGGACCGAAGGGCTTCTTCACAGCAATCTTCTACTGCCTGGAAGACAAGCTCAGAGTACTAGGAGGAGGACCATACTTTTTCAACTCAGCTGGGCTTTATCTACGGGATTGGATCCCCAGATTCAACCCAGACAAGGAAGATTTATCATGGGCGCCAGTTTGGATTCGGCTATACTCCCTCCCAGATGAATATTGGGAAGAAGAGGCCCTCAAAAAACTTGGAAATGGGTTGGGAGAATATATTAGATCCTCAAAAGAAACTAGAAATCGTAAGTACATCTCCTATGCTCGAATATGTGTCTTTCTCAGGCTCAATGAAGCCCTTCCTGACTCTGTAACTCTTACCCATCGAGACGAGGAATGGATCCAGCCTCTTGATTATGAGCATGTTCCCTTTCGCTGCCGCACATGCCATATCCTGGATCATCTCTTCAGGGACTGTCCTCAAAACGTCCCACCTAGCCCCCCTGACTCCGCTGACCCCCTTGCTCAAGATGGCTTCACCAAAGTCACCAGTAGAAAGCGATCCCACAGAAAACCCTCAAACGGATTCAAACCCCAGCCCCCCAAGCCTCATGGCCTAGTAACCAAGAACCGATTCAATGCTCTGGGCCAAGCCCTCGAGACTCAACCCCCCATAGCTGAAGGCCACCCTGATCACCCGTCCTCCTCGACTCAGGCCCCTCCGCAGCATCTCCCTCCCAAATCCCCATCTATGATCATCTCCCCCACCATTCTCAGCCGGAATTGAAAGGATGATCCTGAGAACATCAACATGGAGGTAGATGGGAAAGAGAAGCGTCCCCGGAACTCAGAAAACACCATTGAAGGAACTGATCAAGTGCAAAACATGGAGGAAGAGCCGGAAAGCATTGATCTGCATGGATTAGATATTCTAGAGCTAGAAGCTGCATGCAAAAAGAAAGCATATGATGCCATGCCAGAACTCCAACTCAACAAGTTGGAAATGGTCATTTCTAGAGCCTACTATCAAAGCCAACTTGGAATACAAGTCGGCAGCCAGTGGGATGGAAGTCTGCTTCCAAAAAACACAAAAAAGAGAGGCAGAAAGACTGATCTACAAAGGACTATAGAAATCGGGAAAATCCTGGTGGACTCAGGCAGATATGCACAACTGACGAAGTACTACAAGCCCTCCCTAAATGGTTAATGATGAAGCTCGTATCATGGAATATAAGAGGGCTTAACAGCCCAGGGAAACTCAGAATGTTAAAACATATGATCAAAAAGGAAAAGCCTCAAATGTGCTTTCTCCAAGAAACAAAGTGTAACAGCACAACGCTAGGTAGCATTCTCGCGAAGGCTTGGCCTGGCTGTAATTCGGTAGCAGTCGATGCCTCCGGAGCCTCAGGAGGTCTGGCAATCGCATGGAATTCACAGGCCGTCACCTTATCTGACTTTCATGCAGCGCACCATCTCATCCAGGCGACCTTCCACATTTTGGGCTCCAATATACATGGTAATTTATCAAATGTTTATTTCCCACAAGATGCAGGAAGTAAGATAGCGCTCCTAGACACAATAGCTGTGCTTAGTAATAGCAGAAGATTCCCTCTTTGGATAGTTGCAAGGGACTTCAACATGATAACCAAAATAGAGGAAAAGTTGGGAGGTAGGCACAGATTGGAGCATGAAGATAGCCACTTCAAGGACTTCATTCAAGCCTCTTCCCTCATAGACATGTCGTTCTGCAATGGCACCTTTACTTGGAGCAATCGCAGGGCCGGCAAGCACCAAATTGCCTCAAAATTGGATCAGTTCCTCCTATCGGATAATGCAGTCCACCTAGGGGGGGACATTTCTTCAGCCATTCTGGCTCACCCTGGCTCTGACCACTGGCCAATCGCTTTGCAATGGCAAAGGCCTGGCAGCACAACCAAAAGGCCCTTTAGATTTGAAGGATTCTGGCTCACTCATCCCACCTTCAGGGATTATGTAAGAGTTGTATGGGCCTCGTTCATTCCCCCCCAAGGATCCAAGATGTATCAATTCCAGCAAAAGCTCCGATTTTTGAAAGATCACTTGAAAAGGTGGAACAGGGACACTTTTGGAAACATCTTCAAAGAGCAACAAAAGCTCACTCAGGACCTGGAGACCCTCCACCAAAGAAGCATCACAGAAGGGCACTCAGAAACCACATTGCAGCAGGAACCTACCATCCTTAGCCAATTAGAGAACAGAGGAAAGCAGGAAGAGATGTATTGGAGACAAAAGTCTAGAGTTAGATGGTTGAAGGAAGGAGAGCGCAACACTAAATTTTTCCACAGAACCACAATACAGTGAAGGATGCATAACAACATCCCTTTCATCCAAAAACAGTCAGGAGTAAAAGCGGAATCCCATGAGGAGATAGAAGAGGAACTTCTCAACCACTTCAAGCAGATTCACAAGGATCAAGGAGAGGACCGACGTCAGGCCATCCGAAAAATCACGAACAACATCCCAAAAATCATTATGGAGGATCAAAACGAACTCCTAATGCGTCCTATTCTTCCACAAGAAGTTGATGAAGTAATGAAGCAGCTCAAGGAACGCAAAGCCCCAGGTCCAGATGGATTCACCACCACCTTTTTTCACGCGTTTTGGGATATGCTAAAAGAGGAGGTTTGGCTGTTAGTGGAAGAATCAAGGGCAACGCGTTGGCTCCTACCCTCTCTCAACGCCACCTTCTTAACACTCATTCCCAAAGAGGAGGACTCCATCACCCCTGACAAATTCAGGCCTATTGCTCTATGCAACGTCATCTACAAGGTCATCTCAAAAGTCATAGCAAATCGTCTGAAACCTCTTCTTCCTCGGCTGATTTCTCCGGAGCAATCTGGGTACGTTGAAGGAAGGCACATAATGGATGGCATCCTGCTCTCTCATGAAATCATTCACTCCCTTCAGCAATCTAAGCAATCAGGTATGCTTCTCAAACTTGATCTCTCCAAGGCTTTTGACAAGCTAAGCTGGAATTACATTCACGGCATTCTAGAAGCTTTTGGTTTTTGCCCGCCTTGGGTTCGATGGATTATGAACCTGATAACATCCACCCACTTCTCAATTCTGGTTAATGGAATCCCCTCCCGGTCCTTCAATCCTTCAAGAGGAATCAGGCAGGGGGACCCCCTTTCCCCCTTTCTCTTCTTCCTCATGGCCGAAGGTTTAGGGCGGCATATCAAGCAAGCCCTCCAATCGCGTCAGATCAAAGGTCTCTCTGTGCACAACTCCCCTCCTACTTCCCACCAATAGTTTGTGGATGACACGATGCTTTTTGGCTATCTCTCTACCCAAGAAGCTCGTCGTCTAAAATCTCTCCTAAATTATTTCTCAGAAGCCTCTGGCATGCATGTCAATGGTTCCAAATCACAAATCTTCTTCTTCCATACTCCACCTTCTGTAAAAATTGTTGTCTCCAACATCCTGGGTTTCACTGCTGCCTCTCTTCCAGCCAAATACCTGGGAGCCCCCCTCTCAGATTCTAAACTAAAGAATCTTGCCTGGCGATCCCTACTTAAGAAATTAGAAAGCCGTCTCAACCTCTGGACCCACAAATCGCTCAACTTGGCTAGTAGAACAGTACTCATCAAATCAATTTTGCAAGCAATGCCTCTTTATTTATTTTCTATTCTTGCTGCGCCCAAATGGGTTTTAAAAAGCATAAGAAACCTACAACGTAACTTTCTTTGGAATAGCGTTGCCACTAATCGGAAATGGGCCTTATTGAAATGGTCCAATGTTTGCATGCCCAAGGAGAAGGGAGGCATTGGATTACGGGATCCGAAAAAAAGCAAATCCATCATGAATGGCAAGATATGGTGGCAATGGATCACCTGCCTAGAGAAACCCTAGGGGCAAATATGGACAGCCAAGTATGCAGGAAACCGACCGTAAGAGGAACTCATCCGCTTCATCCCTATAGAAAACGGATCTGAAATATGGAATGCGGCAAAACAACACTACCAACTTATCCAGAAGCACAGCTTCTGGGAAATCAGGAATGAACGCACAGCAAGATTCTGGACTAATGCCTGGAACCAGCGGCCCAAACTCCAGGACTTTCTTCACCCAGAGCTAATCCCTGCAGGATTGATCCAGCAGCACGAAACAGTACATCAATTCTAGTCCCCAGAGATGGAGCATAATTTTAGGATATGGAGGGGCAGTAACCTAATCCTCCCCCAAGCAGACACGCAGCAGCAAGAAGATCTTAAAACTGAACTCAAGAAAAGGAGGATCAGGCAGGATCATGGAGAGGACATTCTCAGATGGGGATATCAGCCCAAGGGGTCCTATACCACTACAGAAGCCTACAATCTGATATGCAGCTTCTCCTCCCCCACGGACCCTGTTTGGAGCAAAATATGGAAGCTTGGACCATGGCCAAAAATAGCCTACTTTCTTTGGCTAGTTAGTCACAAAAAAATCCTCACATGGGACAAACTCAGAAAGCGGAACTTTCATGGCCCCTCATTTTGTCCAAATTGTGCTCAAAATGAGGAAACCCTCCAACATCTTTTGGCAGCTTGCCCCCTTGCCAGCCAACTTTGGGACAAGGCCAGCTTCAGATGTCAAAAAAGCTGCAGGGGTGTGGATGACATTGTTGACTCCTTGAGACTTTGGCCAATGCAACCCTACAACTGCAAGATTCTCAATCATTTATGGAGAATCATCCCGGGGATCATCCTCTGGAACATTTGGAAGGAACGCAACCAGCGCATCTTCAAAGGCAAACAATCCACCTCAGAAGAAACCTAGAGGAAGATTCATAAGAACATTCAGGAGACAATGATGCTTCAAGCTTGGACTAAGGAAGACCTTCCTTCTACGGATAACGAATGCAACATCCTGGAAAACTGGCAGCTACAGCTCCCCCCTGATTCTCTCAACAATCATGCCAATATTGCTCATAACAAGGACGACTGCCAATGGCAAGCCCCTCCCACAGGCACCTTCAAGCTAAATTTTGATGGGGCTTCCAAGGGAAATCCAGGAGATGCTGGATATGGGGGTTTAATTAGGGACTCTGAAGGTAAACCCATCCGAATTTTTTTTGGAAATATTGGATGGGACACCAACAATTCAGCGGAACTGGAAGGTCTATGGCAAGGACTTCTGCAGGCGGGGAACCTCAATCTTCTACCCATAATTGTAGAAGGAGATTCCCAGATTCTCATCAACATGGCCACCCGACTGTAGAATGGCTCCAATGCAAGGAAAATAGCGCCCAACTGGAGACTTGAAGCCAAGCTGAACACTTTAGCTAAGAAGCTCAGTTATTTCAGTGCCATCTCCTTCTCTCACACCAAAAGGGAGGACAACAAAATAGCGGATCTCCTCGCCAACATTGGCACAGAGTATGCTCACCCACTTCTATCTGGAGACACCAATATCATCTCTAACAGGCAGAAGCTCCAGGAGTGTCAAAGCATGATCCTAGCAGAGACTACTTCCCCGGATGTGGGTGACCTACGTCGGGAAAAGGAGGAGCCACATGGTGAGCATGGGCTGCCACGTGAAGGCGCAGGAGCCTTAAATGTCTTATGCCGCCAAAGATCAAACGCGGGTGAGGATACATGCATCCTTAATGGAGCCGTTTGAGGTGCAGGAGGCCCTGCGTACAACATTTAATGAAATTCCCCTCAATGCAAAAGACGATGAGCTTAAATGTGCTGGTTTGTTGGATATGGAGACAATTTGTTGTGAAGAAATCGCTGAGCCAACTGAGAACTCGAGCCGAGAATTGGAGGTGGAGAGCTGGAGAGAGGCCTGCCTCATTTCCGCTCTTCTCAGCCTATGTCTTGGCTCTCTTGAGCTCGGCTTCAGCCCAATTGGGGAGCAACGGGCTCTCTGGTGTTGTTTTGCTGGTAAACGGAGTGCTGGATTGGGGGATTTCATGGTGCGGGAGAGGATGCCTTGCCGGCGAAGCTCAGGACGAGGAGCATCCTCTCGCCCTCCTGTAGTGGACTCTCATCACCACTGCTGCTGTTGTTATTGCCACCGCAGAAGAGGCGCCACCCCAATTCAGCCAGGCCAAGTGGTGGAGGTGGACAATTGTGAGATTGGGGGAACCCGTGCTACCTGCCTTCGGCTCAGTCATCTTCTCGCTGGGCAGCTCTGAGGGAAATCCGGGTATCAACATGCACATTTCGGTGCTCTTCACCAACACTCCAGAGGGGAATGAAGAGGGGTCGCCCCCGGCTGTTGGGAAGGATGACTCTGAGCGTGACAAAGAAAAGCCCATACCAGAGGAGCCTTCAATTGAGGCGGAACGCTCAAGAAAGGGTAAGGGTAAGAGTTTTTTGGGAAAGTCATCTACTAGGGAAGGCACTTCAGAACCAGCATGCCCTCTACCACCCTTGCATTCTCGTGATCCCGAATCGCCTTCCTCGCTGCAAATGCCCATCGAGGCACGGGTGGGTAGTCTAGAGGAACAATGGGGGTGCACAATTGAGGAGGAGATACCTGAAGAATAGCTCCAGAAGGCGTCGTCATGCCGGTGACTCCCACTCTCAGGACGAATTCTCTCAGGTCGGGTTCTGGTTAATTGCAAGTTTATGTTTTGTCTTTTGTCTGTTTACCTCTGTTTGTCACATTCTGCTAGCGGTTATAGGTGCTCTATTAAAGGTGAAGCAGTCAGTTTTGAACACGGGTCATGGCATGTCCTGTTTTTTGTTTGTTCTGGGTTTTGTCAGCGGTTTTTTGAGCAGATATGCTCCACAAGACTGTTCTGGAAACGCCCCTGCGAGGGCTGTCATGAAGCTTCTCTAAACTCTCTCAGTGTCAGTCTTTAGACAATGTCGCAGTCTTTTGATAATGTCGCCCTGCGAGGCATTTGTATGTGTCGATCTATGCCACCCATGGAGCCAAAGTTGGCTCTGGGTTGCCAGCGTCTATGGTTGTAAAATTTCACTGTACATTTTAATATAAAAGTAGTTAGTATTGCCGAGAAAAAAAAAAAAAGTATGTGAATCGTTGTTTATTAGATAAGCTACCTTATCTTGTAATTACATGGATTTTCTATTGATTTCTCGATTTTCTCTTGTATTTGAATAAATTTCTGAGTAACTATTTACTTAGAAATTTTTCATCTTAAATTGATTTAATTGTCATTGGGCTTGAGTAAAATATTTTCATATTTTAGTGAAATGTCTTTTATCATTTTAAATCTCTAAATAGAGCATGTTGTGCACTTATAACACCAGTTGTTAGAAGTAATTTAGCAACTATATTTTCATCATAAAAAAGCATGTTAAATCCCCATCATATTTAAATCGTTGCACTTGGTATTTGGGAGCTATCTCCTATGTACCGAGTTAGATTAGTTTCTTTTGTTTTTATGCATTAGTAAGTAGGATTGAATTATATTTAGATTTAGATTTGATTCTCATATTTAAAAGTCTCATTATGCAAGAGAAATCTCATTGGTGGCTTGGTTGAGCTCTTGTGTTAGCTTAAGTATTGTTTTCTTGCATGTGCACTACAAGGGAATAATTGTGATTGCCTCTTCTCATTGACAAATAATTAGAAACATCACAAGTCGGTAGGAAGGTGAGGGTAATTGGACCCATTTGAACCAGTAGGAATCACCATCCCAAATTAATAAGGGCTTAGTTGGAGCCTTTACTAGGTGATCTCCCCATTGTTGATTTCGGCCATTTTTTTCCATCAATGCATATACAAATGTATATTGGGAAGTCAATGTTATTGATAGGAAAAGTACAACTAAAGTAGTTTTTTTTGGGGAAACAATTTAATGTCTTGGTTAAGAAAGAAACAATGTTTAATTTCTATAACCATTGCAGATGCCAAGCATATAGAAGTGGCATCAAGTTGCATGTAAGTTATTTGGATGAAGCAAACATTGGGAGATATTAAGGTAAAATATGATCACATAATATCAATGCTTTTGACAACACAAGCATAATGAATATTTCAAATAATTATGTTGTGCACTCCGAAACAAAGTATATTCCAATGAAATGTCACTTCTTAATGGAACAATTAGAAAAATAGAATGTTAGGTTGGAATATATTGACATAAAAGTATACCTTGAAAATATTTTCACAAAACTCCTTCCCAAATAAACATTTGATTATATTGGACATAATTATAGTAATGTCCATATCATCCCTAAATTATTAAAGAAAAGCACAATTTTAGGGGGATCATCCCTCTTCCATTGATATCAAAGGGGTAGACCAATATGATAAGTAATTGGAAAGGAAATCACCAAAGGACTATAGATCAATGAGATTATTTATATATTTATATGCCAGCTAGCTAAGAGGCGTACAAGATTTGTGGAAGCCCCTAGCTTAGTAAGTATAATATTTCCCTATGGTTTTGTTTTTGTGAAGGAGAGTTTCCTTCACCCATCTCAAATCTCTTTGTAGTTTTCCCTTATGGTATCATAGCCTGGCTAGTGGGTGGAAAATTGTAGAGAGAATTGGTGCAACTGACTCTATAATAGTTAAGTGGAAAAGGCTCCTTCACAATTTAATTTCTAGATTAAAGTTATAGATAAGTGTTTCATTTTATTCCTATAATAATAATTCATTTTCTCTATAAATGTTGTGGGTAAAATTAGAGATGAAAAATGTATGTCTTCTCTTGTTTTGGATTTAGAATGCGGTACATGAGTTAAAATATGATACAAATTTGTATGGTGATCTAAATATGTATAGGTCTATCACCTAATTCCTCCCATATTTCCATGGTTACAATGGTAAGATATGCATCTGGTATAGTTTGTACCATTGAGCTTGTATGAGGAGTAAGTCTTCCCTGTTATAAATCTGAATAAAACCCATAGAAGTGTTAGTGCATAGCTAGAATAAGTATATACTAATGCATGACCCACATATCTTTTATATACCAAGGGATATTATAATTAATGTAAGCATGGTAAATTTGGTACAAAACATGGTTATTATAAAAGGAATATAAAACTTGTAATATTTAATTTCTAACAGAGAAAAGTTGTTCAATATATATATATATATATATATATATGCACAGAGAGAGAGAGGAGAGAGAGAGAGAGAGACTTTTCATTTAATGTATTTTGAAGTTATGGTGGGAAATAAGTCTATGTAATTATGTTTTTTGCATGAGTATAAAGAATGTAAATAACTCATTCCATGATCATATTTTTCTCCATTTCATTATGTAAATGAGAATATATGTATGCTTATAATCACCTATGTTCATGAATTTCTCATATATGGAGGAAAAATTCGAAAATTTTCTTCGATAGGGATATTTTTTTTAATGTCTAATGCAAATTCTCTTAGACATGTTGCAGATCTTGGAAAAATCTACTTGATCAATGATCATGAGAATTCATGGGCCTTTTATCATGTAAAAATGTCAATTTTTCCTATTTATGATAATACTATCAAGGTTTCACAGATTTGATGAAGTTTCTAATCGTGACACATTAATTTTGTTGACGGCCCATTATACCATCAGAGTTTATCATATTTCAACGAGTTTCTAAAGATGACACACTAAATTTATCCATTAGTTGATATTATCATTAGCATTTAGTGGATTTGATGAAGTTTAGGTGACACATTAATTTTTTCTCCTGATCGATAATACCATCAAGGTTTTAATGGATTTAATATATTTTCTAAAAGATAAATGGTACATTTTGCTGACAACAAATAATACCATCGAGGATTGGTGGATTTTAAAAGGTTTTTAAATTTACACGTTAAATCTCACCAATTTCCAATGAGCTCATTGAGGGTTGACTAAAGGTTAGAAGCGTGACTCTATGATCGATGAATTTTTTTAGGTTTTACCTTTGTAAATTTAAAATTCATCGATGACCGATGAAACCTTCATAAATTAGAGTTGTACATGTGGATAAATTGTTAACCTAATAATTGTTTGGTAATTAAACATATTTATATTAGTATTATATTATTACCATTATATGAACTTAAATACTAAGTCATTAATGAAATATTAACTTACTTTAAATGTAAGATAAAAAAAGAAGGGTCAAGTGGGCCTTATGATGACATGGTTCCAAGGGTGAAAATATCCAAATGGTCATATCTCGATAATCAAAACTCTATTTTCAGTAAAGTTTGTATCATCAAAATGATCTCAATGAGTAGTAGGTGATGGTGATCTTTGAAAATAGTTTTCAGTTGAATTTAAAAATAAAAATTTGGCATCTAACATCCTTAATCAAGCATTAAGGGACTAGATAGGTATGTTATAATATCCCACTCCCAAATGATTTTATCCATTATGGAACAATAAACATTATAGTAAGAGTGAAACCCCTTCCTTTATTAATGGACCAATGTTTAACAAGATGTAATATCCATCTATGTTTATGGTATTTTCGTCCTCTACTCTAATTAGGGTTATAGTTTCATACCTTGTAGAATTCCCTTGAAAGTAAACATATGATTAATATTTGCATGACTTAGCAATGGGAGCTACTGTGTCATCCACTAAGTATCAGGGGGGTTGGCAACATGGCTCAATTTGTGGGAGACATAACTTCCTAATAAAAAATATCATCAAGGTTATATTATGATCATTGTAAACATCTCAATGTGTAGAATATCAGGTTTTAGAGGATGAGAATTTTTTCACAAATTTTTTAGCCTAAAAATAGTTTTTAATTCTTGAAATGAGCTTCAAAATTTTTTTTTACTCCAAATCACAAAAGTGAGGATTGTCCTAATATGGTCCTATTGGCAGTGTTGGATACCACCAAAATATAGGGGATCTCCCCGATTTGAAGTCCCAATTATACCTCACACTATTTGGAGTAGGAGCCCCATCCAGAGTATCGTCCCAACCCCCCCATTATTCACTTAATTCTCATTATGGGTACCCTTTGATTGAATAGTTAGTCACATTACTATCTAATTTTAAGAATTTTGATTGCTTCAATGAGTTAAATATGTTCCTATCTTCCTATCATAACTTTTTGATCTCATTTGGTTGTTTGATTTGTAAATGGCACCTAACTGAAGATTGCATATTTTCCACTCCCTTGGCCTATTAAAATGTACAAGTTGTACATTATTTTTGTTTTATAAATTTATTTGTTCGTAAATAATTATTTTTCAATTGTAAATATCAATTATAATTTATACATAGCTCCTGAGACCAAGAGCAAGTCTTATATTGCAAAGTGGATTTTATATTATGAATTGGATTATAGATAAAAGCATAGAAAGACCTATTAAAAAGAATGTGTATATAAAATCTAATATCAGAGCTTTGATATTGGAGGAATTCATTTGAAAAATACCTGATATTCAAAGTCCAATCCATAAAGTGGCTCTTTTCAATAATGAAACGAATATATGAAGTGGCCATATAACTTCAAGAACTATATAATAAACAGGTTTTCGGAGGACCCACATTCCACATCATTCTTCCCACTCTCGCATATTGAAGGTAGTGAATATTGGAGATTTCCTTTCAAGACACATTTAAAAAACTCTGATAACACCATGGTGTTCCTTGCCGATATTTGGATATGCCAATCTCACCGACATGTCGATACAACACTCTCTATGATCTCTGATCTCCTATAGTGATATAATTTCCCGCTTTTATATATGATAATATCTCCATTGCCAATTTTCAAATGCACCTCCCCCTCTGACTTTCAATATCTGCCAGTATCCAATGTTTGGACCTGATATGCATATTATTGATGATCTAATCATAATATCATGTTTGCCTGTATATAAGAACTTTTAAATGGTACAAATTGTAAAACATCTGATGTCAAATCTTCGATACAAGGCTCTGATAGAATGCACTCAATAAATTTATTAAAGGGAGTTGAATACGATATCGCATCTGTTCCATATCAGAGCCACCCAATATCGCAGTTATTTCATTTTGTCTCATTTTAAAAGTCCAATGAGCTTATCTATGAGACCACTCAGTGCTTTCCACTTATCACTATTCTATACGACCTCTTTTTCATTAGGTAAAAAGCCACTTAATTAATATAAAAAGGTCTCTAAGCATAAGTATATTTTAAAGCATTTTATAGTTTAGTCTATATTTATGCTATTTTAATCAAATCTTGCTATAATAGATTAACTTTGTTTTCTGTTATAATAGATAGGCATATAGGGTTGATGAGAATTAACACATCCAATCACATTCTCAAAGAAACTTCCCCAAGTGGCACAAAGAAAACTTAAAATGGGTAGGGGATGTTGAAGTTATTATTCAAAGATCACCATGTCCGTGAATTCCGCCTATTAGTTCCAAGAAAGATGTAAAATCTTATTAGAACACTGACCAAGTAGGGCATTTTCTTAACCATGAAAATTTATATTCAACCAAAGATCGAACAGAGCCATAACCTCTAGATATACATTCTTTTAATAAACTCTATTGTTGAGAGATATTGGGCGATTTTTATTATTTGTCCCTGTATAAATATGACTTCTTGGATGAGTCAAAGAGGAGGAAAAATGAATGATATAGAGTAGAGAATAGAATAGAGATGCATTATTAGAATATGATATTCTTTCATAGATCTGTGATTTAGGTGATTGGGGTTTGGTCTCTTTCAATTCTGAGTTGTGTAAAGAGAATCAGGGTTTGCACTTCAAGTTGTTGCTTCTATCAGCAGGGTTCACAACTTGGAGTAGGATTATTGAAGATCAAATCTTGTATTAAGAAGGAGAGGAGGTTTGACTAGTTTGTATAAAGATACTATTATTTTCAATCACAAATTCCATTCCTTTTTGGTAGCATAATTATGTCTATGGAATTTATATTGTGCACTACTGTGACTATTGATTCTTTTATTGTAGATTAGATAACTATTCAGTATAGAAATATGTTATCATTTATCTCTTGCCATTACTTATTAAGATCATATTTCTGAGTAACTATTTACTTAGAAATAATGCTACCTTTTCCTGATTTAATAACTTGTAATGTTATGTGAACTAATTCCTAATGCTATTGGTTCATTATTTGTTGCTTTCATTAAAATTATGTGAACTAATTCCTAATGTTAGTGATTCAGCAATTATGATTAATTGACCTCTTAAACACGGCATGATAAGTAATTACAATGTGAGTTAAATGAACTATATATTGAACAAGATATTCATCATAAGCTTTTCATGCTAAAATCCCAATTATTATTAGTCATGCTCTTGGTTGCATGGAGGACTAATCCTTCAACAAATCGAAATAGTCTTAGGGAATATTGAGTTAGATTTGCATTCAGTTTAAAGGCCACATTTCTAAAAGTCCTCTTCTTAGAAAGGAAAAATATTAGTGGTGGTTTGGGTAAGCCAAAAAGTTAGCTTAAGGATCACCTTCTTGCCTGATCAACATGAGGTGTTGATATGATGCCTCTTCTTTATTAGTAGGTGAAAGTCATACTTTAAGCTAGTAGAGATAGAGAGAGGGTAACTGGACCCAATTGAACCAATCAAAACCACCATTTCAATGGAAAAGGAATTGTTGTAAGTTTCCAACTAGGTGGTCTCCCTTAGAATGTTGAAAGGTCATTTTTTATGATCAACATTTTTGGTGCTAGGAGGGCATGTTTCAAATTGTTTCCTAAAGTTTATTGCAGAATTTTAAACTTTTAATTATGCATTCCTCCGAAAAACCTCCTTGGATATGCTTTATTGTATCACATTCAAACACTACTCCAATCAATGGATTTAAAACATTTTCAAAGGTAAAGTTCAATGGTAAGTTTTCTGCCTTCGATCACCTTTTTCAATTCATCTCAAGTTCTCAAAAATTTAATATTGATGAGGTTGATCTTGGCAAGATTTTCACATATACTTTTATAAGTCAAGCAAAATACTAGTGTCTTGCACTTCTAGTTTCCTCAGTACATAGTTGGGATGATTTTTTAGCGATGTTCCTTCATTCTTTGCAATGATACAACTACAAAAAGGTGTGCAAACAACTACTTGAATTACATAGGACAGAAGTTGAGACCTTGGTTCAATTTTCAGTTAAATTTAAATTAGCATTAATGCTCTTTAAATCCAATGACTTACCTCTTGAACATCAATTAACAAGTTGGCTTAAGTATTTAATTTATCTTCCTTGTAATTCTAATGAAGAATCACACACCAAGGAAGACGCTAATAAAGTCATTTATGACCATGAAAAAATTGAACTTGGTTCTTCTTCATCTTCAGAATTTGTTTTAATTGATTTCCAACCCTAAAATGAGTTTGTTTTTGAAAGAGAAAAAGATAACAGTTCAAACACTTTCTCTCATAGTCAAAATGTTTTCAATGATTACAAATCAACTCCAATTTCTAAATCATTAAATGATAATTCACCTTCTTACAATTTTAATATTGAGGATAATATTGATTTTAAATTCATAATCAATTGTAAAAAGGAAATCTCTATAAACAAACTTCCATTTGTAACATAGATGTATGTTACAGTTTACCTTTCTCTCATTCTTTTCAATTTCTTTCTTTGTTCAATTTTATTTTTTATTTTGTGCACATACTACGTTGGCATCTTGAGCAACAAAGTTCCGCACTCTCATCAAATGCATTATTTAGTACATGCAATAATCAATTTCAAAATTTCAATTATCTATTTCAATTTCTTCTTAAGTTGAGGCTCTACCTTATGATTGGACAATTGATTTTAGATTTCCAAATGAATTGTACATGATTGATAACACTTGAGAGTACATCTATACATTTTTACTAGCCATGCATTCTTTACAAAAATCTTTCTCAATGTTATCCACTCGATTATTTTGAAAATAAGATTTTTTATTTTTATTTTTCTTTACAACAACCTTTCATTTGAAAAGATTTAACATTTAATATTGCTTTTTTGTTTCCTCTTTCTTTGAATTCTTTTCAAACATCTGAATCACATCCTTGTCTTGATGATCCTATAGACTAATATTTGGAAGAGTTTCAAGAGATGTATTTTGTAAATAATTTTATTCTCATTTTTTCAATTTTAAAAGAATGTAGTGTGTTTCATTTTTCTTTAATGTTTCAGCCACAATTTTATTTTTGCTGATATTTTTTATTTTCAAGCATGCAATAGATAAATAACTTAAATGTTTTCACTAGAAGTTTGATCTTACCTAGTCATAATCTACTTTCTAGATTAGGATTAGGAATACATTCAATTTCTTTTTGTTAATATTTTGTAGATTGAATAAAAGAATAATTTTAAAAACTCTTAAGAAAATACATGGAAGAAGATGAAGACTAATGAAGTAAACTTATTATCAAATTCTTTCAGGTATGATTTACATTTTTATTATCATCTACTATCGTTTCTATTTCAATTATTTCTTTTCTACTTTAGTTTGTGTTTATATATATTATATTATATATATATTTATATATATAATATATATTATATATTTTATTTTCTTTTAGTAGGTTTTGGTTTGATCTAGCTTTTGTGAATAATAGTTGTGATAAACATAAATTCTAAATGGGGCATTTTTCAAGCCTTACTCAAGGAGTTTTCCTTAACTTTTAATTTTCCTTATCATTTTCAAGATATGTTTTTAAAGAAAGTATTGATTAAGGAAATAAAACCCTATTAAGCTCTCAAATGAAATTTTTTAATCACAACTCTTCATTAGCTAGTTTTTAACAAAATCATGAATAAGAAACTCATTTAACAAGACAACATTTTACTTGAAAAATACATAACAAGATCCTAAATCCCTTATTTAAAGATATTGGTTTTATCTTGTTTGAGTCATGTTGACTTCATGATTTTGCTTGTAGTGTTTTATTTTTATTTGTATTTTGTTTTGGATTGTATGCTTCTTTAATTTTTCTCTTGGTTTTGATTTCACAACATCATTCTCTTTTCGAAATCCCTTTGAGTGTGCTTCCCGTGATATTACCAACCTTCTAGTTGGTAAGTACCTAACGCCCACCTTTGGTCTCATACATAGGGAATTTTTTTACTCTCATTTAATAAAATTCATTAGAAAAAGGAAGAACATCAGGATAATTATCAAATTTATTTCTTTCATATTCATATATGAAACTCTTATTATATTTTCTTTCCTTATCATTATGATAATCTCTAACTTTATAACATAAGAGATAATCTTGTTTTACAACAACCTTTATCATAAATATCTCCTAAAACAACAAAGGCAAATGAAACGGTTTAGTATTTTATCACTCTTCTATATCATCCCAATCTCTTAAGGAGAGGATTTATCTCCCCATCTATGTTAAAATTGTCATATGATCAAATATATTATATGTAACATCTGGAAGATAGGGGGTCTCCTTATAGAACTAGCCTACCATGATCATGAGTGTTGATCGTAGTGGCATTATCATATCTGGTTACCATGTCAAGGTAATGGCTTACAAAAACTTGTTGTAAGACAAGAGGTCTCATCACAAGTTGGTGTGTTCATTACTATCAATATTTGTGAATAGCATTGTCAAAATCTGGTCACTAAGCTAGGAGAATGGCTTTCACAGTAATTTAATAAAAATACAAATATATTTCCTCCGAAATATCATGCAATAGATGGGATACTGACTTTTCCTTGGGCTAAGAGGTAGCCCTATTGAGGCTATGGACGCCTGCTGGCAGCAGTGGCTCTACCTATGACAATGAGATTTCATATTTCTTACTAAATACAATGATAAGATTTTGTTCTTTAAGTTTAAGTTGTTATCAATTAAATAATTGTTTCCAAAACTGACTCTTATAATCAATTTTGGTCATAAAAAAATGATAAAACTCTATTATTCGTTATTTGGATTTCATTGAAAATCTAAATCCTAGCACTTTGATTGTTTAACCTTATTCCTTTCTCTTAGAGTTTCACAATTTTTCTAGAGATAATTGTTTCTTCCCACTATGTCACCATTCTTGTGGTAAAAACACAACCCCCCCATTATTCACTTAATTCTCATTATGAGGACCCTTTGATTGAATTGTTATTCATATTACTATCTAATTTTGAGAATTTATATTGCTTCAATGAGTTCAATCTATTCATGTCTTCCTATCATAACCTTTTAATCTCATTTGGTTTTTTGGTTTTAAATGCTGCCTATATGAAGATTGGATATTTTTCGCTTCGTTAGCCTATTAAAATGTATAAATTGTACATTATTTTTGTTTTATAAATTTATTTATTTGTAAATAACTAATTTTCAATTGTAAATATTAATTTATATTTTATACATAGCCCTTGGGACCAAGACCAAGTCTTATATTACAAAGTGCATTTTATATTATGAATTGTCTTATTGATTAAAGTGAAGAAAGACCTATTGAAAAGAATGCATATATCAAATCTAATATCAGAGTTTTGATATCGAAGGAATTCATTTGAAATCCCTAATATTCAATGTCCAATCCATAAAGTGGCTCTTTTCAATAATCAAATGAATATATTAAGTGGCCATATAACTTCTGAAACTATATAATAAAGAGGTTGTCGAAGGACCCACACTCCACGACATTGTTTCTGCTCCCGCATATTAGAGATAGTGCATATTAGATATTTTCTTTTGAGACACATTTAAAAAATTCTGATAACACCATGGTGTTCCTCGTCGATACTTTGATATTCTAATCTCGCCGATATGTTGATACAACACTCTCTCTGATCTCCGATCTCCGATAGTGATTTAATCTCCCACTTTCATCTCTGATAATCTCTCCATCACCGATATTTAAATGCACCCCCAACTCCAACTTTGGATATCTGTCAGGCTCTCATATCCAAACCTGATATGCATATTAATGACGGTCTAATCAGAATATCACATCTTCCTATATATCAAAACTTTTAAATGGTAAAATTTGTAAAACCTTTCATATCAAATCTCTAATACAAGGCTCTAATATAATGGACTCGATAAAGTTATTAAAGAGAGTTCAATAAGATATCACATCTGCTCCATACTGAAGCCACCCAATATCACAGTTATTTCGTGTTGTCTCATTGTAAAAGTCCCAATGAGATTACCTCTAATACCACTCAACTCTTATCACTTGTCACTATTCTATATGACCTCTTTTTCATTAAGTAAATAACCACTTAATTAATTTAAAAAGGTATGTGGGCATAAGAATAGTTTAACCCATTTTATAGTTTAATCTATATTTCTGCCATTTTAATGAAAGCTCACTATAATAGATTAACTCTGTTTTCTTTTATAATAGAGAGGTGTATAGGGTTGATGCGAATTAACACATCTAGTCAACATTCTCAAATAAAATCCTCCAGGGGGCACAAAGAAAACTTAAAATGGGTGACGCATTTTCTTAACCATGGAAATCTATATTCAACCAAACCTCCAACAAAAGGATAACCTTGAGATCTATATTCTTTTAATAAACTTTATTTTTAAGAGATATGGGGGGATTGTTATTATTTCTCCCTGTATAAATTTGAATTCTTGGATGAGTCCATGAAGAGGAAAAATGCATGAGATAGAGTAGAGAATAGAATATAGGGGCATTATTAGAATATGATATTCTTTCACAGATCTTTCACTTTATGTGATTAGGCTTTTCTCTCTTTCAATTCTGAGTTATGTAAAGAGAAGCAGTGTTTGCACTATTTTAGTTGTTGTTTCTATTAGCAGTGTTCATGACTTGGATGTGGCTTGTTGAAGATCAAATCTTGTATTGAGGAGGAGAGGAAGTTTGTTTACTTTGTATAAAGATACTAATATTTTTAATAACAAATTGTATTCCTTTTTGGTAGCATAATTATGTATATTGAATTTATATTGTGCACTACTTTCAATATTGATTCTTTTATTTTTGATTAGCTATCTAATCTTCAGTACAAAAATATGTTATCATTTATCCCTTCCCATTACTATTAAGATCAGATTTATGAGTAACTATTTACTCACAAATCTGCTACCTTATCCTGCTTTAATAACCAATAACATTATGTGAACTAATTCCTAATGTTATTGGTTCATTATTTGTTGTTTTCATTAACATTATGTGAACTACTTCCTAATGTTAGTGATTCACCAATTATGGTTAATTGATCTCTTAAACATAGCATGATAAACAATTACAATGTCAGGTGGATGAACTATTCCTTTAATGAGATATTTATCATAATATTTACTTGCTAAAATCCCAATTATTATTAGTCTTTACCTTGGTTTCATGGAGGATTAATCCTTCATTCAATCAAGATAGTTGTAGGGAATATAGAGTTAGATTTTAATTTAGTTTAAATACGACATTTCTAGAAGTCCTCTTCTTATAGAGGCAAAATCTTAGTGGTGGTTTAATTGAACCACAAAGTTATCTTAAGGATCACTATTTTTCTTTATTAGTAAGAGGATTTGATCTAATGTCTCTTCTCTATTGGTAGGTGAAAATCATAATTTAATATAGTAGAGATAGAGAGAGGGTAATTAGACCCAATTGAACCAGTCATAACCACCATTTCAATATAAAAGGAACTATTTTACGTTACTGATTGGGTGGTCTCCCTTAAAATGTTGAAAGGTATTTTTTGTCTATCAACGGGTTCCAAGGGTGAAAATATCCAAATGGTCATACCTTGATAATCTATAATCTATTTTCAATAAAGTTTGTATCATCAAAAGGATCTGAATGAGTAGTAGGTGATGGTCATATTTGTAAAGAGTTTTGTGTTGAATATAGAAATAAGAAATTTGGCACCCAACATCCCTAATCAGGCATTAAGGGACTAGGTAGGTATGTTACAATATCCCACTCCCAAATTCTCTTCTCCACTATGGAATAATAAAAATTATAGTAAGAGTTAAACCCCTTCCTTTATTAATGGGCCAATGTTTAACAAGACCTAGTATCCATCTATGTTTATGGTCTTTACATTCCTCTACTCTAATTAGGGTTATATTTTCTTAACTTGTAGAATTCTCTTGAAATTAAACATTTTATTAATATTTGTGTGACTTAGAAATGGGAGCTACTATGTCATCCACTTAGTATCATGATGGTTGAAAACATTGGTCAACTTATGGGAGACATAACTTCCTAATACAAATTATAATCAAGGTTATATTATGATCATTGTAAATATCTCAATGTGTAGAATATTAGTTTTTAGAGTATGGGAAAATTTTCACAATCTATTTAGCCCAAAAATAGTTTTTTAGTTCATGAAATGAGCTTCAAAACTTTTTAGACTCCAAATCACAAATGTGAGGATTTTCATGATATGGTCATGTTGACAATGTTGGATACTGCCAAAATATAGGAAGTCTCCCCGATGTGAAGTCCCAATTATACCTCTCACTATTTGGAGTAGGAGCCCCATCCAAAGTATCGGCCCGACCACTGTAACTATAAGGTTTTCCTTGGTTTAAATCAATAACATAAGAGATGATATACATAACCCTTGAACATGAAAGTAGGTTGACATTGTGAAACACCAATTGTAATGTGTAAAAGAAGGCTTTCATGAGGGGGGGAGATAAGTGAGCCTCTAGAAGGAAGTAATAGTGTTAGCCTAAGAGAGACACATGAGCAAAGAAAGATTCATTAGTTATCTAGTGAAATAGTTTAATTAAACATAATGATCATTAAACCACATACAACATGCCTTCATCAAGATAAGTACAGAGGCCACATAAACTATTCAACTTCCTTAGTACATGTGAAAGAAACATATATAGAAAACATCCAAAGAATATTCCTAAGACATTCAAAATACATGCATGAAAAAGCGTTGGCTCATTGAGCTTCAATTATAAGGTGATATATGTAAATACAATGTTACAATGATGAGACACTACTTCCAATAGTGGAACATTAAGTCAATTCTTGCTTCTCCAAAGAATAGTTTTCTCTCTTATTCCAAGTAGAGAAGCCAATACTAGCTCTCCAAAGATTAAGCCTCCAAAAGCCATTTGCTTGAGTTATGAGGTTTCTTTTATAATAAGGGCAATGAACTTTAATATCCCCATGACTCTTGAATTAACCTCATGATTTTTGGACTTCTAATGTGTCCTTTGGACTTCTAAACAATTCGTGAACTTCTAATGACTTTTGGACTTCTACTAAAGACATTTTATCCATATATGAATAAGTGACTTTTTATATTCCACATATTATTTATGGACTTCCACACATTACATTTTTCCCTTTTATTGAAGATACACCATTACATTCCACATGATGATGTGCCACAAAAAATGGACGCACATTGACTATTAAGATGACCTTCTACAAGTTACAACTTGAAAATGATGGCATAGACTTCATGATGAGGTGCCAATGCCAAGCTATATTTCTTGCTACTTTATCTAGAATTCTTGATGATAGATATGGTATTTACTTCATCTTCATGAAATATCCACTTTGTTTCTCATATTCACACTCCAAAGGGTCTTTGATCACTATGCGAATCCTCTGAGTCATCATGCAATGTTTTCTTTATGTCTTGGTCCATGATTTGCTTCATGTCTTCATAATTGTTCTTCATTGCGCTTCTTCTTTATAAGTGTTATTTGTTCATATTATTCATTATCTTCCCTTAGCATCACCTTTTCATGATGAGATAGTAATAATGATAATTAAGATCATTCATTGCAAGGAAAAATCATTCTTAAAACATCTATTCTATTAGTACCTAGCTCATGGAGTGATCAACTCATGATAGCCCTGTGAGAGGGTTAAAAGAAGAAGGATTCATTAGGAGGGCATAGTTAAACTCAACAAGTCTCACAAAATGCCTTCAAGGTGAGCTTGTGTGCTCAAGAAAGAGAGAGAGAGAAAACTAAGGGTGCAAGCACACATTATGAAGAGACAAAGGAGTGAGGCTTCAGGCCATCATGTCTTGAAGGTGTGCTCATGAGCTCAAAAAGACTAAGAAAGTGCAGGAGTACACTCTGAAGAGGTGAAGGAGGGAGGTTTCAGGACTTTGGGCCTTCAAGGTGTGTTAATGTTCTCAAAGAGAATAAGAGGGTGCACGGGCACACACCAAGGAGATGAAGGATAAACACTCAAGCCTGTAGGATGCGCTCATGCACTCAAAGAGGGCACAATTCTTTGTGTTGAAGGAGTGTGCTCAAGATTTAGGCTTTATGAATGCTCCATGCACTCAAATGGAAGGATGAAGCTTCATGATTTGTGATTTTCCATGCACTTTAAGGCTCTGCGATTCATGAGTGTGTCATGAGCTAATGGAGGGAATATTTCTTTGAGCTGAGGGAGTGTGATTATCATTCTAAAGTGTGCTTAGGCTCTCAGAGTGCACTTTTTAGGGAAAGAAGGTCCTTGTTTATCCAGAGTGAGCCTTTTATATGAGATAATGTCCTCTTTCTCCCGAAGTGCACTTTTTCACTGAGCGTTTGAGGTTCGCTTCATTTTTTTGAAGTGTGTTTCATTGGGAGGGCACTTTTCTCTCTAACAGTGACTACTTGTTCATATATAATGTGATTTTCACTAAGCGAGGTAGCACAAGGCTAGGTGACTTATCCTTAGGAAGTATTAATGCACTGTGAGAGAGAAGAGACCTTAGAAAAGACTTAGTGCACAGGTATGGGAGGAAAGATATGTCAATGAGGCTCATGAATAAGTTATGCTTATGACCTAAGAAGAGGATTAATTCCTTTAGAACTTGCAATAGGTTGAAGGACCAAGAAGAGCTCTCACAATGGCTAAGTGTGGGAACAACAAAGTAGGACAAAGAAATGCATCCTAACAAAGATCAATCATAGGTCACACACAAAAATTCCAAAAATACAAGCTAATAGAATGCACATGAATCATGAAAAATGGTAACAACTTAAAACAACATCAAAGATATGCTTATTTATAAGTGCAATAGTTGAAATGACACATTACAACACTTGGAAACTAGGTTATGAAAATTGTGGTGATTGTTATCTCAGTTTTGCTTCATAGTTTTAATTTTAGCAATGAGACTTTTTATTATTATTCGAAAAACATTAAGGCCCTGACTGTGGGATTGTCAACACCAACAATGCAATAAAATGTTGAATACAAAGCACTAATAGATGGATTATCAATGCCTATTGTAAATTTGTAAAACATCAACACCGGTTTTTAAATTTGTAACATAAATGCTGACAACTAGAGTATTAATTCCCTTTTGAATTTTAAATTTTCAAATGTCGATATCGAACACTGATATATCACCCATTGGTAGAGGAGCAGTAAACCAGTAAACACTAAATACTAAGGCCAAAGGCATAAATAAAGGAACCAATTTTTTTTAACAACAGTAAACCCTAGAGCACGGGAGTTCATGATATAGTGATTAATGCATGGGTGGTTGTGGCTTGAATACCCTGAAGGATCTTCCTGAGAATTAAGGCAGATCATTCAGATTAACTACAGCTGGCACAAGGAAAGGAGAGATTACCAAATATATTGATGCAGTCTTTCTGGAGAACCTAATGTAGCAAAGAAGAAGACCCCTTTTCTAGCTCCTAGATCAACACCTTCATATAAACAAGATAAAGAGTAATACTACATCGTATAAAATATGATAATCAAAACATTAATACATAAAGATATCAAAATGACATGCATATGAGCTACTCATAAACAATGATATTAAATCAACATGTAAATAAATAAGACATTGGCATCATTGAGTAGACAACACAATGACATGTCTATATTATTAGATATGAAATAATGATTACAATCATCTGGTAAATCAAAATTCCCTTAATCCTCCAGCTCCTCTCTCTCTCTCTCTCTCTCTCTCTCTCTCTCTCCTTAACCTCATGGTAGCAAAGAAACTATATCTCATACAAATTTTCAACAATCAATTGACAATCCTTCAACCTCTTTCATAATGCCAAAGCCTCCAATATATAGATGATGAGAGGCTTATCCTTGCCAACTCCCTTATGAGTTCCCTTAGGAAAAATGCAGGATGTTTCCTTTCTTTATTGCTCTTTCCATTTTCATTAGATACCTTTAGGAATATAAATATCCTTAGACAAGTCAAAGGTAGATGTTTCCTGCCTTTTGGGCTAACATTTGAGTGAAAAGTGGAAATCCAATTAGTCAACCCACTCTTTGACCTCTGAAATATCACAAAACTTGGGTAATGCTATACCTTGGGAAAAATAATGATTTAACCTAGGGACTAATGCCATTGGCTCATGAATATGGAGCATGCTAAATCTTCTTACTAGTTCTTGGGGAGTGCTACCTTGGCAAATAGGCCTATGAACAAGGTCATGTATTTAACCAGTATGTCTTTCTCCTCTGAGCTGATGACGAGGTCATTTTCCTGTATAACATATGCTCCCTAAAGTGTGAGGTTAGAGATGAGGATTATGGTTGGAATATTTTATAAATTGTTGGAAAAAAGAGAGATAGGATCTGAGCTTTGGGACTACAGTAAATCTGATACAAACTACATATGTTAAAAATCTAAAATCATGTCCTGAGTCAGGCATTCCCATGCTCAGTATCTTTGTCAAAGTGATTTCTCAACAATAGGTATGACGGTCATGTCCATCAATAAGAAAAATGGCTAACTGTGTCATAATATAATCATCCTAACAAGTTTTATCCAAAAACAATATATGTAGCTTGGGAGAGGAAACAAGGTTAAGTGTTGCAAGACTCTACCCAAAGCTCTTGGTCACTGCTTTATTTGAACAACATATTTCTACACATGTTAATAAAGAAGTTGATTTCAAACATGTGAGAAATCATCTGATTACCCGTCAATGATGACAATTGTTAACAGACATGAGGATGGCCAGTGATAATGATTATGGTCTCCAAGATGCACAGTACAATCTAACGAGTGTGACACTACAAGAAAAAAGGTCATTGGTGAGGGTCATGCCTATGACATACCTTTAAGGTCTGTCACCAATGTCGCATATGCTGAAGGTCCTTAAAAAAGCATTGTTGTAAGTGTATATAGTGATGGTACTTTAAGGTTTGTCACTAAAGCCATCTTCAATGACACTTTTGGTGAGGGTCGTTAAAGGCTCATCACTAATTCTTGCTTTGGTGACACTTTTGGTGAGAGTCATTAGAGGCCCATCACTAATTCTCCCTTTGGTGACACTTCTAGTGATGATATTTTATTGACCCTCACCAATGCTCTTTTTGGTTACTTTTGGTGACGGTGAAAAAATGTTCATCACCATTGATCATTCCAATGAGTTTTTGATGATGCTTCATGCATGTGATGACCTTTAAGCTTCGTCACCAATGTCACATATGGTGATGGTTTTTAAAACAATGTTGTTGTAAGTGTATATAGTGATGGTCCTTTAAGGTTTTTCACCAAATCCATTTCCAATGACACTTTTGGTGAGGGTCGTTAAAGGCCCATAAATAATTCTCTCTTTGGCGACACTTTTGGTGAGGGTCATTAAAGGCCCATCACTAATTCTCTCTTTGGTGACAATTCTAGTGACGATTTTTTATTGACCCTCACCAATGCTCTTTTTGGTTACTTTTGGTGACGGTCGAAAAATGTTCTTCATTATTTTTCATTCTAATGAGTTTTTGATGATGTCATGTACTTGTTACTATATTTTTTGTCAAAAGATAAAGATTTAAGGCCATTGTTGTGGAGTCTTTTTCATTATGTGCCAAAGGTCATAGTGGTTATAGTCAATCCATTTATTAAGAAGTAATTAGTGTGTATCATTTCCCTCAAGTCATAAGAATATAGTTTTCCCATGAGTCAACACATGATTCATCTCTATTAGGTTTATTATCTAGAAAATTTCCTTTAAATAAAGTTCCACTAGTGTGTAGGAAATATATTATTTAATACATAATCAAACTCTGTCAATTCTATTAATGAGAGAGATCTAGCCTCCGCAACACTCATGGAACACCTTAATTAACATGCTTTGTAACAATACACTAACATTCCTTGGTGCCTCGCATGTTTTAGAACATCTTTGTACCTGGAACATCTTACAATGAGTAGGATTCCCAAGCACATGTTGGCATGCCCTAACATAGAATAAGACTCCCTTATCATTTGTTGGCATTCCCTATAGTCCCTAGCATGCCCTAGAACACCTTGGTATAATATTGCATTGACAGACATTATTACTTGGCACATATTGGCTCTTGGCATGTATTGGAACGTATTGTTAGTGTGCCTAGCATGGCCCTTTTGAAAAAGATAAAGTCTCGACTTATTAACCCTCCTATGTGTTCATTTCCTTACATTTTATCTTGGTTATTCCTTTTTTCTCCTTGAAAATCCTTGAAACATATTGGCATACTCTGGCACCCTACACATCCTAGCATCTCTTAGCACCTGGAATGACTTGGCACTATTTGGCACATTTTAGCACACCCCAGAACTACCTAGCACACTCTAGCACTTCTTGACATTCCCTGATATTCCCTAGCATGCCTTACCTGTGCTTAGCATACCTTGTAATTCCCTCCTTGGCATGATAGCTAACACTCATTGACACTCCCTGACACACCCTCATATTCATTCACTTCCATGAATTTTGACCTAGTGCTCCCTTGTATCTTCCTAGTACTCCCTAACACTCTTAAAAATGCATTGGCACTCTATAGCACACCTTAGCACTCTTCAATATGCTCTGCCACTTCATAGCATGCATCACACTCCTTGAAGCACATTGGCACTTGGCACGTGTTGGCACTTGGCAAGTCTTAGCATGTTTGGCATGCGTTGAGATGACATGGTATCCTTTGGCATGGTTTAATATTAAAGTTATTTGATATCAATTATAAGAAACTAGATGAGAAGAAACAGAGGAAGATTTGGCACTTAGAATGCATTGACACTTGGCACTTGGCACCTATTGGCACCTAGTGTTGGTGTGCCTAGGATGCCCCTCATGGAAAAGGTAAATTGATGACTTATTAACCCTATTATGTGCTCATTTCGTTGTATTTTAAATTGTTCCTCCCTTTTTTTTCCTTGAAAATACCTATCATGCATTGTCACATCGTTGTACATCTTGGCATGGCCTAGCACTTGGCACATCTTAGCTTGTTTGACATGTCTTCTTACTATCTGGCACATGTTAGCATGCCCTAACATTCCCTAAAACACCTTGGCAGTCATTACCTCACAACTAGCATTAAATTTTTCCATGACTTGGGAACCTTACATTCACTAGAACACCTTGGTACTCCCTATTTGTCATGCCCTTTGTTATGCTCTACAATGTCCCAAGACGATGAGGAGATCGATGGAGATAATCACAAAGCAAGATTTTAGTTTGGTAGCTAGCCCTACCAAACCAGAGAGGGCTCTCTCTATGAAATCATAGCGAAGAGATGACTGGAATGTAAAGGATTATAGGCTAGATAGCTAGGCTCGGGTGGGTTTTGGAAAATTTAAGGTTTTGTTGCTAGATAAGGGAGAAAAACTAGTTAGCTATGTCAAAGGATCAAAGGGTTACAATAGTTAAGATATAAAGGAGAAAGGTAGCATTAATTTTTTGATGGATATTAGGGTTTGTTAGTGTAGTGTGGTGTTTAGAAGAAGCAAAAGGCCTTAATGAGAATGAAACATGATTTGATTAAGAAATAAAGAAAGTAACACATAATTATTTCTCCATCAAAACAGAGATTTATGCACAAAATTTTGTTAATAAACTGTAAACAAAACCATTGAAAAATTGATGAATGGAAAGAAAAGAGGACTATCTTTCATATAAAGCTATAATAGAGAAAAAATAACATCACAAACTTACTATAGATGAATTCCTATATAATAGCTACAAACTGTGTCCTTTGATTTCCAGAAAATGTCCAAGTACAAGCTACAATGGTTCTCTCCTCTAAAATGAAACCTTTTCTATCACTAAGAAACTGATAAATAAAGACCAAAACAACATCTCCCCACTCTTAGGGGTTTAATCCATGACTTTAGGAACTGTTCCACGAGGTGTTCTAACCAAACCCTAATGTCTAGGGAAGTTAAAAACAACTTCTACAATTAACTTTGACTCCAACCTCTCTAAAAAATGAGGTGAAATTTACATCAAAATAGCTTACAAATACTAACCATCCATTATTTACATTCACTTTTATCCATCACATTCATCTACTTCACCCTTTTGAATTTTACCAAACTCAAACTAGGAATTACAAAAAATTACATAGTGAACATTTCACAAAAATCTCATAAATTTCTAGGTGCGCAGTGAGCTGTTAGAGGCCATTTTTGAGAGCCTTTCTAAAGGCGAAGTCCAGATCTAAATCCTGTTCTATAAATCTGGGCTAGCATATATTTCTTTAGATTTTTTTTTCACTCAAAAGGATCCACTGTTGGCTGAGATATGGCCATTCTCCCAAAGTGTCTCCAAGTGCATAGTGAAATGGAAAAAGAGGGGCAAAAAGGTGATTTTTGGCCTCTTTTTTTGTAAATTTATCTAAAACTAAGCCCCGGACCAGGAATAAGGAACCCTAAGGAATAAGCGCAGCGTGAGCTCGTTGCACTCCTAGATAGAAAATTGCCAAAATATTACAAGTCTGCACAAGTCTACATCAAAACGCAAAATCTTCTACAAATCCTCCCAAAATTTGTCTAGATATGCCTGATGAGGTATGTTATGAAATAATGGATGCATCAACAAGAAAATATAACTTACCCTTCTCCTCTAGTTGATTAGGGTTTCCTTGAGTTTTCCTTCAACTACTTGATTTTGACCTTGTCAACCTAATTCCTTGTGTAATAATGGATGGCCATTTTATTTTGCTGCTTGTTGTCCTTGCTGGCCTTGTCAAGGAGTTTTTCAAGGTGGAAATTGACTTTTTCAATCCAAAAATCCATTTCCTCATTTATTTCCATGGCAATCCTATCTTCAAAGGTCAATTCTTCCATTGGTGGCTTTTGTTCTCTTTCCGTCTAAAGTGCCTTCCTAACACCCATTGTTCTTGGTATCTTGCTTGCCACATTTCCTTCATGCTTCTTACTGTACTCATGGTCTACCACTTCCTTTCCTTTCATCTCTTGTTTCTTGGCTTTGAATTTCTCTTTCTCCATGACTAGTTGTTTTGCCTTAAGTTGATTGTTTTCTTGCTCAAGGAATGAAATGATGAATTTGGCCTTTTCCAAATTGTCATTGAGCTCCATGATATAAGAATCATTTTCTTTGATGAATTGTTGTAGGGTTTGATGCTCATCATGTGCCTCCAAATCAAATATGTCAAACTCATGCTCAATGGACTCCTCATCATGCAAAAGAAGCCTCATGATGTGATGGTATTCCTTGTTCTATTGATGCAGTATGCTTGGCCCCTTCCTCAATTTCAGGAGAAAACACAAGCCTTCTACCTCTCTAATATTTCTTGTTCACCTCAAGCCTAGGTGCCTTGGAAACATCATCATGTTTGCTTGATGACCCCACCTCCATGGGATGTACTAACATGGTTTGGTGCTGGGTTAGTGAAGTGGTTATATGCATTTTAAACACTGCCTCAATCAAGGTGTCCCATCTCATGTTCTTCTCTATCAACTAATGGATTAATATAACCTTTATGAGGTTATGGTGAAAGAGGCTAGGATAATGCACTTTTCCTTTCAATTACACCCTTTCAGACATTTTGGTTAGGCTCCTATAGAAGTAGCTAGACAAATTTAGAGACTTGGTAGCTGTGAAGTGAATGAGCAGTCTTACGTGGTATTGATATAGCCTGGAAAATCTACCTTCACATGTGAATAACCTCATGACAGCCTTCATCAATGGTGCATATCTTTCCAACAAGTATCTTAATGGGAAAATATGTGAGTGAGCTCCTTTTTATTTTAATTTCAAGTAGGGTTTGTACTCTTCTTGGTCTAGGTTCATGCCTTTGAACCAGTTTTCACCATGGTTTGGTATGCCTGTAGCTTGACAGATGGCATCCATTGGAAACATGAAATAAAACCTTGTAATGGTTTTCTTGTCTTCCTTCAACGTGAGGGAAAATATACCTGTGAGATGCTCATGGTAACCTACTTCCTGCACTCTTTGAAAAAACCCTAAACAATTGATATCTTCAAATCATTTAATGATAAATGGGAAGGAGGTGATTTCATTACAATTAGAGGGCTCAAACATTAGTATATTCCCCCTTTGTTGTACTTCTTCTTCTTTGATTGTGGTGAGTCAGGCTCCATACTACAAACCCTAGGTGAAAGGAAAGAAAAACAATGAAATTTGCTGTTGTGAGGGAATGAGGTGGTATGATGGACTTAGGAGTTGCCCAAATTTGTAAGGAAATTTAGGAGGGTAGGGGATGATGTCACTGATTAGGGGAAAAAGGAATTTTTGGAAATGAGTGAGGGGAGGGGGTGGAAAAGGCCAAAACACAAGCCTATCCTACAAAGAGATAATGTACATTAGGGTTTAGAGGAAAATGATAGAAAATGAGGGGATAAGGCTTTGTGATGGATGTAAATTGTGTATTAGCTGCAAACAAAGGTGTAGGGTGTTATAGACATTTCTGGGCACTTCAAACCCAATCATAAATGTCCATAAACTGAGGGCTCCTACATCCCTAAAAGTGTTGCTTCACTGCCTAAAGGAACAAGGTCAGCTGATTACATCGTCTCCCAGAAGTTCTCCACTAAAAACTGCTCATAAATCGTCAAAATTGGACCATACTAAAAGCTCGGTACAGAGGGTGCGATGCATATTACCTTTCCAGTGTACAGGGTGTGATGCGTACTGAATTTCTCCTCTATAGGGTGCGATGGTCGGTAATGGAAAAAATGGCAGGGACAAAAATATGAGGTGGAAGATCATGGAATCTTCCAGAAGCTTCCCCTCTCACACTTGCCTCTCTGTTTTCGACCAGGGATGAGTAAGAGATCATCATTCTCCAAGTGGAAGTAGGAACTATCAGAGAGAGGACACTAATCAAGATCCCAGAAGATGACTCACCTCTCTGTAATCATCTATATATGGATCCCTCATCACAGAGATCCAGAGGCTGGAATTTTGTATCTTATAGAGAAGTGTTGTTGATTTTCTGGTGTACAATCATAGTGTTGGATGATCTAAGCTTTGCCTGAGGTGAAGAAGGGCTTCCTAGCTAGAGGATGATGCTGGGTCAGAACATATGGTTGTAATCCTCTTGCTACTTTTCATCTTAATAAATCTATTCTTGTTTTCTTCCATATTCTTGTATACTTGTATATATATGCATTTATATGGTTAAAACACATCTGGTCCTGTGTTATTTATGAATGTAGATCTTTGTTTCTTCGATAGTAGTATGTTGCTGTGATTCCACAGGTTCTTTTGAAGCTGGGTAGATGAAGAAGAAGCAACGAAGCTCTATCAAGAAGGAGAGGAAATCGAGCACAAGACCAAGGTTGGTCTTCTTGGTTCTCCTCTTGTCTATTTTCATAAAAGAAAACAATAATAGACTTTACTTGTTTGTTTCTAAGATAGCCACTGATCTTAGTGGGAATAGCAGCATCCGAGTGGACACTATTACCGGTAACAAAATGGCGACTCCGCTGGGGAGCGACTAGATTATTTGTTAGCCTATCTATCCTTTTTTCTTTTATAAACTTACAGACGGAGCCCGAAGTCAAGCCAGCTAGCCTTCAAACTGTATTTGTTATACAAATGAAAAGTAGATCAATGATGCTTCAGTCTATCTCTGGGTTTTGTTTATGAATTAAACAATAGATCTGCAAGCAATCTAATTTCCCTAAGTGGTCGCTCTAGTAACCTCTTTAGATCACCCCTATGTTTTACATACACTGAGCATTACTTAGCCTAAATACCTGAACTGAATTGAAAATTGTGAGTGAAAACTTGTTTAAAGTCTCGCACTGCTGCCATCGTACCCTGCCATCAAGGTAGTCTGTATGCATCGCACTTCCTGAGTGCAGTAGGTGCGTTGCATACTGCTTTCACTGTGTAACAGGTACGATGGTCAGGGAGGGTTAACTTTACCCTCAGACTATGGTTTTTTCTCACTGTTTTAAGTCCTATTCAGGTGTTTTCCTGTCTATAGTCAGTGTATTTCTGTGAAAACCCCCTTCTCTTGCATTATTCTGCCTCCTTAGTGCAAATAATTGTAAGTGTTTTTTATGTATTGTGCATCATTTTCAGTTCTCTTTTGCAAAAAAGTAGCATAGTCGAATTGTCGTCTCTAGATCTGAAAGTTTCGTAGCTATCGTTTTCAGTTTTAAAAAACAATCCCATTGTTCTTGATAGTCGATTATACAATAGGATTTGAATTAGTAGTTTTTAAACTGTCGAAAAGAAATTTTCATTTCAAAATCGCAAAGTGTCTCTCTTGCTTTCACTTCATTTTGAAAAAGAAATTTGTTGAGTATTGTCACTTTAAAAGTAATTCAAATTTGCACATAGATTTCTTAACATCATTCATACATTAAGAAGGATGAAAACAAATACATGCATGTGAATTTGCATTTCGACAGCTTGGTTTGATTTAGGATTGTGCATTTAGCATGTGCTTTGTGCTCTGTGAAGAGAAGATTCTTGACTTTCTTTCCTTAGTAGCTAGGATTTTCATTGCCGAAAGAAGATTAAACGTTTGTTTATCATTTTAGACTACATTTTACGAATTGTATACACATCATGCGGTGAACCTGAAAGGCAAATTGCTAGGCAAGATCAACTTAAAATAAATTCAATGAATCTAACAATTCTTTCGAACTTAATGCACAACATCTAGACTAGAGACGTATTCCGGCATCGTAAAACCTGGTAACTATTGTTTTTAGTGTTGGTTGGGTGATTCCTTCAATCAGAGACGGTAAGTGCCAGTACGGACTTGTGCTCCCATGTACCGTCGAGTATATATTGGGAGACCACAATAGGCTGCATCCTTTATCCTTAGGAAGTCGTGTCTATTGCCCTATCGATTGCAATGCACTGAACACAACATTCAGGAATATTGATTGCCGTACCGTAAGAATTGTTATGCAGTTTTGCAATTTGTTTGGTAATCCTCTCTAGCTAGATCTCCAGAGGAGTCCATTTTTCTCCTCTTCAGACTCCTTAAAGTAAAAGGTCCTCAAAGCACCTGTCACTTCAGGCTTAATAAAAATTGAAGGTGACTAGAGTCATATTTTGTTTTTTCTCGACTCTTTAAAATTGAAAAAACAGGTTGTGTCAAAGCGTCTAAAAATTTATTTTAAATCAGAATAACATCAAAAATTCCCCTGTTGGTCTTTAGGTTGAGAAAATGGAGTCTACCAAGCAAGGATTTCCCCTTGGAGGAAATCCTAGTCCTTTCTCCTCTTGGGGAGATGTTGGTGCACCCCATATGGCCACTTTGTCACTTCCAGGGTTGACAATTGGTTTTCCTGTCTGGCTCTTCTCTACCTCTGTCATTCAGAATCTCATAATTCATGAATAGTCAAATCAGCAACTAGACGACACTAGAGTTGCCTCTCAACCTTCTACTTCGTCTGATTCTCCCTCTCCTCCTCCCTCTTCGCTTGATAAAGCCGATAAAGATAAAAAATCAAGTAACTGAGAAGAAGAAGAAGCAAAAAGAGAAAAAGGAAAAGAAGAAAAAGGAACCAAAATCAAAAGGGGGCAACCAAGCATCATCTAGTGAAAATCCTCAAACCGCACCGTCGAAACCTAAATCTCCTTTTGTCATTTACAATGGAGACCACTATCACTCAGATTGTCCCTGCATCCCTCGGATCTTAAGGGACTGGTCTCCTTGTTTGCACAATACGGTGGCGTCAACCTCTGTTGATCATGTTGATTGCACACCATCAACCAGTGAAAGTGAAGAGAATGGACAGAAAAGGAATCCTAAATTTCCTTGTAAGTTGTGTGAAGGCAATCACGTCGTCCACCGTTGTCCCTTCGTTGACGAGGCTAAAAGAGTTTTGGATGATCGTCCGGTTTCACCGCTACGACTTCCTCCTGGATATTTAAAACTCTTGCCAAGTCCTACACCAGTTGAAAATTCGGTTGGCCCATCATTATGGTCAACCGAAGCATCTATTATTGAAAATGAACCCTCTAAATCCATACCAGATGAAAGTCAAAAGGTCGAAATGGCAGTTGACCTGGTCTTGCCTTCAGAGTGTTCATCTTTGAATGATACCGTCATTGAAGAGAAAGAGAACATCATCGTTCAAATTCTTTTCGTCAACACAGACTCCGATGAACTTGGGGGCAGTCCTCCCATTCCTTTATTGCAGGAAGGAAGTTCATCAGAGTCATGTTTGGCCATCTATTCAGTCCCACCACCAAGCAACCTAGTCGTTTCCTTCGACTGGAACCTACTAGGCAGACCCCGTTTACCAACTAGTGTACCATTCAAAATCATTATACAAGCTTACAGAATGGTCATGGCTGGTACCATCATTGATGAAGGGGCTTCTGTTAGTATCGTTTCCTCAACTACTTGGAAAGCGCTTGGTTCGCCATCGCTTTTACCTGAAATGAGAAATATGACAGGCTTCGACAAAGGAACCAGTTGACCTTTAGGGATCCTTCCAAATGTGCCCATTACTTTGAGAAGGAAAACTATTCACATGAATGTAATGGTAGTTCAAGGACCATTAGATTATAAACTACTCCTTGGACGTGACTATATTTATTGCACAGGAGCCATCGTCTCCTCACTCTTTAGAGTAATGTGTTTTCCGCACGAAGGCAGAATGGTCAAGATCATGGACCAAATGTCATTCCCTGGTTCACACATCGCAAATAGTCAAATGCCATCCCTAAATGGTCTTTTCATGCAAGGAATGTCTCATTGATCTCCAGTCTGTCCACCTGATGAGCGCGAGTGATTCAGGAGGATGTGACTAAAACCCAGGGGGCATGCACCCTGGTCTGTTTCGACAGGAAAACCTTGGGTATAGAGTAGGTTTCCGCGGAGGATATATGACTAGTCTGACAAACCTGCCTTTATAGGAAAATGGGATCAGGTTGGAATAAGATACCTTCGTTAAAGTTATGTGAGTGGAGTATCTCTACGCCACTCCCCTTTGTCTATTTCGGGAGACATCACCAAGGAAGCATTATGTCTGCTACGCGGATGGAACTTTCATGGTAACCTAGGAATTTTTCGCTATACTTGGGGGCATGCAAACCTCTTGTAAGCAAGCGAGAAATGACCAACTAATGTTAGCTCTATGATTCCACTGACTTCAACTGCCTAGGTTGGGTGAGTGGTCGAAACCATTCATCTTTGCAGGGGCCACCTGGGTACCGGCAAAGTAAAGGTAAAATTTTCCTACCTTGCCTTGGTAGTGATCTTAGTAGTTAAGTAGAGGGGCGTAGTTGGTCATTCCTAGCTTTCATGCAAGAGGCTTCGGGAAAAAGCTTTAAAGATGTAAGCCCCTTCAAAATAGCATCTTGAATGAGGCATCCTTATTATACGACTGGCAAGCAATGTTACCGCAGGGTTCAAGATCGTTAAAAAATAAACCCTCCATGAGCAGTTTTAGCGCATAGTTCAAGCTCGTTAAAAAATAAACATAATTCATGAGAAAATGTTTCCACCAGCGTTTAAGCTCATTAAAAAATGAACTGGTAAATAACCACTGTGAATGCCTTATCGCCAACTTTTGAGCCTTATTCGTGTTCTCACCACTCTGTTTCTAGTCGATCATTCACCCCCATATGTTTGTTTACCCCTTTGAGGAACATCTGCGAAGAGTGATTCTATTAGCCATCCTTGTGACACTGCCGTGATTGGAAAATTTCAAATCTTACCCGGAATTAGTTGCTACCCGAAACCATCACTCGTTCCTCGAAAACGATTCTTCTTTAAGCTCTTTTCACATGGCTCGTAAAATATGAAAAAATTGCCAAGTGATTGGCCTCTCCGGCTCGTTAAAGTCATCAAAAATGATATCCCTCCTCTATATTTTAATCTTTTTGGACTTGAGGGATTATTACACAAAAAGATCGAGCACTTGTCTTGTTCGGCTCGTTAAAACTATCGAAAATTCATCCCTTTTGTATTATTTTATGCTTTTTCGAACTTAAGGGATTATATGATGAAAAAGAATTGATGGAGTCTCCTTTCCGTTTCTTTCCAACTCTATAAAATTGAAAGGGACTGAGTTATCTTTGTTGTTAAACTCGTTAAAACCTAATAGCGACAAACTCGTCCAAATGGACGAGAATGAGTTTCACTATCGCTAGGCTCGCTAAAATATAGCGACAGGTTCGTTTGAAGGGCAAATTATAGAACAAGCATATGTTATGCTCCTCAAGCTTAACAAAAATAAAGAGGTACTGGTCAGCAATGACTGGAGAAAATTGGGAAGAAAACTTGAACAAACTTTATTGGTAGCAAGTCGCTCTTGAACATGACACTTTCCTTCCGCATCCATGTCAGGTTGGGTTGTTCCGTTCACTGGTCATCACCATTGGTCTTTCACACCATCCATATTTGGGGTTAACGCTACCAATCCATTGTCAGTGTCACCAATATGTTCAAGAGAAGTCATTCAGACAATTCACCTATGTCTCACCCACTACAATACATTCATGCTTCATTCCTTCATGACCGCCACCCCGAACCCTGTATCGTCAGATTGTTTTCACCTCCAAAATCATTTGCTTCGTTCAATGTCATAGATGTGGGATTCATTAAGGCCCTCCTACGAGGGGTCACTTCTTGTCGACATTAGTTCATTATCCAAGAAGTTGACTTAGGAACAACCCTTTCAGTACTTTGAAGCTTGCATGCCTCAATGGAAAGTTTCTCACTTTCGGCGACAAGTTTACATCAATGGCCTTTGACCGAGAGATTTTACATGGTGTTCGATGCCAAGTCCTTTTTCACACCACGTGAATTGTATTGTAGTACCTTGAGGTCATTGTCATTATTGGTGATTCCTCTCATGCCTGTTAACAACTTACATCATTGGCTGGTAATCAGGCGATGTATTTCCATGTTCAACTCCAGAACATTTTTCACATGGATTGACTTGTACTCCGAGTCAAGATTGAACGAGTTTTGAAGACCCCGGATCTAGTTTCATCCATCCGGGCTGTGATATATTCAGGAATATAAAGAAATCAAGTGTACATCATTTCCGAACAGATGATCATCCAAATCAAAGGATGATGAGTCCATATCATCAGTCTGTCACATAGACGATTGTATGTCCTATGTACATGAAAATGAATTTATAAAGCGGAGCATCGGAATGCCCCCCTTAGCTAGATCATGAAAAAATGTTGTCAAAATAATGTATTGTATTGTATCTTATTAAGGTCGCCTCCCAGCTCGGAAAAACTTCAGATCCTCATAGTAAAGCATTTCACCCGACATCAAAAAGATTAACGACCTCATGCTTTAGGGGGCAACTGTTATAGACATTTTTGGGCACTTCAACTCCAATCATAAATGTCCATAAAATGAGGGCTCCTAAGTCCCTAAAAGTGTTGCTTCACTTCCTAAAGGAACAAGTTTAGTTGATTACATCATCTCCCAGAAGTTCTCGACTGAAAACTGCTCATAAATCGTCAAAACTAGACCATACTGAAAGCTCAGTGCAAAGGGTGTGATGCATATCACCTTCCCAGTGTACATGGTGTGATGCATACTGAATTGCTCCTCTGTAGGGTGCGATGGTCAGGAATGGACAAATGGCAGGGACAGAAATGCGAGGTGGAAGATCATAGAATCTTCCAAAAGCTTCCCCTCTAACACTTGCCTCTCTATTTTCGACCAGGGATGAGTAAGAGATCATCATTCTCTAAGTGGAAGCAGGAACTATCAGAGAGAGGACACTAATAAAGATCCCAGAAGATGACTCACTTCTCTGTAATCATCTATATATGGATCCCTCATCACAGAGATCCAGAGGCTGGAATTTTGTTTCTTATAGAGAATTGTTGTTGGTTTTCTGGTGTACATTCATAGCGTTGGGTGATCTAAGCTTTGCTTGAGGTGAAGAAGGGCTTCCTAGCTAGACGATGATGCTAGCTTAGAACATATGGTTGTAATCCTCTTGCTACTTTTCATCTTAATAAAGCTATTCTTGTTTTCTTCCATATTCTTGTATACTTGTATATATATGCATTTATATGGTTAACACACATCTGGTCCTGTGTTATTTATGAATATAGATATTTGTTTCTTCGATAGTATTATGTTGATGTGATTCCATAGGTTCTTTTGAAGCTGGCAGACGAAGAAGAAGCGGCGAAGCTCTATCAAGAAGGAGAGGAAATTGAGCGCAAGACCAAGGTTGGTCTTCTTGGTTCTCCTCTTGTCTATTTTCATAAAAGAAAACAATAATAGACTTTACTTGTTTGTTTCTAAGATAGCCACCCACCTTAGTGGGAATAGAAGCATTTGAATGGACACTATTCCCGATAACATAGGGACAAGGAAGCTAGGGTCTAGGGAAGTAATTCATCATTTTGGGATCAAAACCATGAAAATCATGTAAACCCTAGAAGAAGAATTTTTTATCATTTTCTTGACATATGAGGCAAAGGAGGGCATGAAAATGATCGAAATTACTTGTTATAGAGCCTGGGGGAAGAAATGACTAAAGAGGAGCTTTGAAAAATGAATTTTGGTGGTCTGACAATAATTTTGGATAGCTCTGCCCCATGTACAGTGAAGGCTTCCTCTATGCAGCATCTTGTGCAGGTGTGCAAGAAAGGCTCTTTGTGCATAACAAGAGTCATGTTTTTCCAGTGAGGGCTATAGAATCAAAATTTTTTGCAAAAGAGAGGGGGCAGCTTGATGCTAGGGTGGTAGACAAGTGCAAATGAGTGTGAATGAGATCCTCCATGTGCTTTTATAATTTTCTTTTGATGTCTAAGTGATTAATGAGGTAGGATGGCCCACCTCATGAATTCACTTTCTTTTTTAATTTTGTATCCTTAGGACCACTTCTTGTGACTTTAGAACCTTAGGAACATTATTACATCTAAAAACATAAATTACATTTGAAATCAAGTTTTATTGAACAAATTTACCTATTGCTACTCCTCATTTGCTGGATTTATACATGAAATCATTGATTTTGTGACCTTAACCCTAATGACCTAATGATGACACTAAGATGAATGGAGACCATGATGATGTGACTGAAATGATATTTGTGATGTTTTCATGATGGAAGAGTCAATTTAGTGATGAAAGTGACCGACATATGAAATTCTTGAGAGAGTGGAAATAGCCCTAAACACACTAGCTAGTGACCAAATTTTTATTTGAAGACTCACTAAAATGACAAAAAATTGACTTGACACCCTAAAAACACCTTGTAAGAGTATATTTAGTCACTGGTGATAAGCTAAATTGACTGGCACTAACACCCTAATAGATAACCTTATTTTTTTGTGACTTGGGAACCCAACCAATTCATTATCAAAGTAATATCGTGCCCAACACAAAGTCTCCATTTCTTTGAAATTGCTTTGTCAATTCCTTATCATGACCATAGGCTTGGCTCCTGTAAGTCCTATTCTAAAATTCTCCTAAAAAAATTCATCCTTGGGACAAATGGAATTCACTAACACTCCTTGACACACACTCTTGTTTGTTCATTTCCAAGCATTTTGACCTAGTTCTCCCTTGTGTTCCCCTCACACTCCCTTAAACTCCTCACCATCCATGGACATTTTCTTTCATGTGTTAGAACACCTTTTCATTCCTTGGCATGCCCTAACACTCCTTAGTTATCATGCCCTCACAATTACCCTTAATTTTTTTAGACTTGGCTGGAACCCAATCAAGTCATGCCTCGACTACAACAACTTAACCAAGTTGTAGTTACTACAACTAGACTATCCTTTGTTCACCTACGAACTATCTATAACACATCTTAGGCTACTCATGTCCAATGTCAACTAATCCCACTTAACAAGTTACCAATTCAAGGCTCACGTCCAACCATGGCCATAAAACAACTAAGAAACACAGTTTACATCTTGACATGCCACAACGCATGGCACATATAACAATCCCTTAGCTCCATGTGGCATGTGTTAGCATCCCCTACATTTCTTGGCATGATTTACACTCTCTAGCATGCCCTGGCACTCTAGCATGCCTTGGCACTACCTAGCATACAACCTTGTCACTCCCTCCTTAGAACAATTGGAACTCGTTGACACTCCCTATCACACACTCTTATCTCTTCATTTCCATGAATTTTGAACTAGTTCTCCCTTGTGTATCTGTGGCACTCCCTAACATTCATTGGCATGCATTGATACACCCTGGCACATGGCACATCTTGGTATGTTTCCTTGGAACTCTAGCATTCTCTGGAACTACTTAACATATCTTGTTGCTCCCTCCTTACCACACCTAGAACTCACTAACACTCCCTGTCACACACTTTTATTCATTCATTTCCATGTATTTGAAAATAGTGATCCCTTTTGTTTCCTTGGCACTCCATAACACTCCCTGGCATGCATTACCACACCATAGGACCTAGCACATCTTGGAATGTTTCCCTAGCCTCTATCACGCCTTAACACTGCCTACCATACCTTGTTACTCCCTCAGCGCACCTGTATCTCACAGACACTTCCTATCATAGACTCTTATTTGTTCATTTGCATGCACTAATTTCACCTAGTGCTCCCTTGTGTTTCCTTGGCACTCCCTAACATGTCCTAGCACATGATGACACACCCTAGCACTCGACATATCCTAGCTGCATGTTGCCCTAGAAATCTAGCATGACTTAGTGCAACCTAGAATACCATGTCACTCTCTCCTTCGCATACTTGGAAGTCACTGACACTCCTTGTCACACACTCTTATTCATTCATTTCCATGAATTTTCACCTAGTGTTCCTATGTTTCTCTGGCACTCCCTAACACTCCTTAGCACACATTGGCACACCTTGGTGCATGGCACATCTTGGTATGCTTCCCTAGCACTTTAGCATGCCTTGCTAGTAATGCATAGCATACCTTGTCACTCCCTCCTTTGCACACCTAGAACTCATTGATTGTAATGCTCCAAACTAGGAAAAATAGTGATATGCAAAGTAGACAATAAAAATAACACCATAAAATTAAATCAAACCATTAGACCACAAAACTGTTTGGCATGTGTTAGCACACCTTTTCATTCCTTAGCATGCCTTGACACTCCTTACCTATCATTCCCTCACAACTACCCTTACGTTTTTTGTAACATGGGAACCCAACAAAATCTTGCCTCAACTATAATAACAACTTAACTATAGCAACAACTTAACCAAGTTACAATTACTACAACTAGACTATGCCTTGTTCACCTAAGAACTTCCTATAACTCATCTTAAGCTACTCGTGTATAATTTCAACTTATCCAACTCAACAAGTTATCAATACATGGCTCACACCCAACCGGGGTCATAAAATTAAACAAATAAGCAACAAATTTTACATCTTGACATGCCATAACATCTAGCATGCCTAATAATCCCTTGTGACTATGTAGCACGTGTTAGCATCCACTGCATTTCTTGGCATGCTTTGGCACTCCCTAGCACTCCCTAGCACTTAGCACACCTCATACTTGCTAGCTAACACTCCCTGTCACACTTTTATTCATTCATTTCCATGCATTTGAAACCACTGCTCCATTGTGTTTCCCTGGAACTTGGCCCTAACACTCCCTAGAATGTGTTGGTGCCACACTGTGGCACCTGGAACTTCTTGGCATCCCTTAGTAATTGGAATGTTTTGGCATGCCTAAAATGCCTTGGAATTATCTAGCATGTGTTAGTACTTCATGGAATTTCCTGGAACACCTTGGCACTCCCTAGTTGTCATGCCTTCATAAATAGCCTTACTTTTTTTGCGACTTGGGAACCCAACCAAGTTATTGACAAAACAACGTTGTGCCCAACCCAAACTATCCCTTTGTCTAAAACTACTTTCTACATACGTTATCAAAACCATAGGCTTGCCTCCTTCAAGTACTATTATGAACTTATCCTAACACACTTCGTCATTGGGACACCTAGAATTCGTTGACACTCCTTAGCACACTACACACTTATTTGTTCATTTCCAAGCATTTTGACCTACTGCACCCTTGTGATGCCTTGGCACTAGCTAGTATACCTTTTCACTCCCTCCTTATTGCACCTAGAAATCACTAACAGTTAATTTGCGTACATTTGAAATTAGTGCTACCTTTTTTTCCCTTAGCACATGGCCCTCACACTCCCTAGCATGCATGGATAAAATATTTGCAAAATTTGCCCATATCCTATTATCTAGGGTTTGGGTTTTAACTAACTAAAAATGTGATAAATTAATATCTAATCATGGGATATGATAGAAAAATCCTCAAACTTCATTATCAAAAAATATTTGAGGTCAACCATGCCAAGTTGGAGGTCCACCAAGTCAAATTTCAAAACGTTCTAGAACCATGTTAGTAATTTTGGCCTCCCGAAATTGTGAAGAATGGGTCTCAAAGTTCCACCTATAACTCCAAGAAAGTAACTTCTATTTAAAAAATGAGAGAGGATTTTGTTTTTGCTTATCTTATGAACAAAAACCTCGTCCTGTTTTCAAAAATACTTTCCCATTTGTTCATAGTCCAAGCTTGAAGTTGGTCGCTCATAAACACAACAAATCTTGGCAGAAGCAAAACAAATAGTTGACTTGAATGAGGTTTTGAGTGTTTTTGAAGAATTGTGAAGAAATTTGGAGATGTCCACTACACCCTGGAGCCTTTAAAACATGCAAAAACATCATTTTATCCTCCTCAAACATGATTCCAAAACTAATCGTCCAGAAGCACAACAAAAAGAGAAGCAATGAAGACAATCTCATATCTCTTTACCCATAACACCTGTGAAAAAACTAAAGGAGGTTATTATGCTTAGTTCTAGGCGTAACTAAAACCTCCTTTTTTTTCCAAAATTCATCTCCATGTGGTCATAAATAGATTTTGAAAATGATGATAAAAACAGAGTCAAAAGTGAAAACTCTCATGTAGAAATTGTATTTTGGGAATATCTCCCAAATGGTAAATCCAAATGGGCTGAAATTTTTCTAGAAAGTTAATATCATCATAATGAACCTCCACAAAACATTTCAGCCCAATTAGAGTAACAAATATATAGAAAAGCCCAAAATGGATGTAGATGATGATGGCTCATTTCTCGAAAATAGTGCATCATTTTGAGCTTAAATTGAGTGGATGATTTAATTTCACCCCCATGCATCTCCTGTAACAATTTCATAGAAAATGGTTGTGAGGTTTAAGATATATGATGAGAACATGGTGAGTAGGTAAAAGTGCAGTGCAAAAGAGTAGCAACTTAGGGGAAGGGAATGAGAGAGAAGTGGGGTAGGAAAAATTATGGAAAAAATATGGGGGATAGGTATGGGTGTTAGGAAAATAATAGAAGTTGAATTTATAAAACAATAGTGAGAAAAAGGGGGGGAAGGTCAAAACAGAGACCTAGGGTAAAATTGTAACAAATTTCTAGGGTTTTTGGTAAAATAAAGAAATGAGAAGATTTTGATGAGGGGAATGATGGAGAATGGCTAGTGAAGGATGATGAAGGAGGTATAAACTTAAAATGAAGGCCTTTGACTCATGAATGAACCTATGAACCATGGAAAAGGGAAAACACAACAAAAACCCTAATTGTAGAATTTTGACTCAAACTTTGAGGAAAGAAGGTGCAAGTATGATTTATAGGGTTTGAATGAACATGATTAATCAAAAGACTCATGAAATATGAAGATGACTTACCATGATGAAATGATCTTCATTTTTGGAGTGGGAGTAGCAATTACACCTATACAGTGACTCATACTCTTTTCTTTATAACTTGGCAAATTTTGCTAGTATAGACAAAAATTTGACTTTTGACCTTGATTTACTTGAAAGATTAACAAATCCTGATTACTATGGAACATAGGACCCTAATAGAGACCATATAAAATATTGATCAATATCACCAGGTTTTATACACAACTGTCATGCTTCTATACATCAAGTACCCATATGGAAGAGTCCTCATTTCATCTAGTATTTAACCAAGACATATCATGCACATGATTCCAAATATAATTTTGCATCTAACTCTTCTTACCATATCTCCGAATACATGAATTCTACTTTCTAAAGAATAGCTCTTATCTAAATATGTGCATACCTCTTTCCTTCATTTTGTCATCTAGTCAACTTCTTTCACGAACTTCCTCTTTCTTTGAAGAAACTGTCTATGATGAGACTCCTTTCTCAAGATGATAAAATACTTCAATTATGCCTCATGCAACAACTAAACTAGTAAAATTATTTGATGCTTGCTTCCATAATATGCCAAACTACATCCACAAACTTCTAGTGGAATATACTCTTTCCAAGATTCCTCCATATATTGAAGAACCTTCTCATCAAGGATCCTTGTGATCCTTTCCTGCTATAAGACTACTTCTATAACATGCCATGCCTACAAGAGGACATCTCTAAGGAAAAAAATCTTTGTCAATGTATCATCAGTGAGAAATTTAGCTTTTTGCAAACAAGGAAACATCCTTGTCACTTCTACACTGATATGAAACATAAATAAGGATCCTTTAAAAGGGAAAAATGGTGGTTGTTACCATCTCCCATGGATATGCACGAATTTGCTTGTCAAGGAACTTGGTTCATTTCTTTATAACTTGGAATAAATGGGACTATTTACTCCTTACTCCTTAAGCTTCAAAAAAAAGAAACATGCCTTGTCATGACTTAGGATTCAGGACCTCTGAATGCTGACTGTTTATCACATGTTATGGGCATTAAGCTCACTCACTCATCCACGCAAATAAATTCTATGCATATTCTGTCTCAAAGCCCTCTACCATATGAGGACCTTATGCTCTTGAAGAACAAGAGAACCGATATCCTTGTGACATCAATAATTCTAGAAATATATCCCAAAACTTGATTTGAATGCAATCAATGTGTACATCTAATAAGCCACAATCTCTAGGTTCTCCACACCAACATATCTAGATACTGAATCCTTAGATGGAATCATAATCACTAAACTAGTTGATTAATAACCACTTAGTTATATGCTCAGATCAACCAAACTTGTGTTATAGATCTCTATATAAGGGATCCAGCCTATTGTATTAATTCAAAAATACACCACAGATTTGTGCACAATACATAGACTGGACCAAACAGTTTTTTGCAATTTGATGCCACAGAGCTAAGCTTGTGTCTAGATCCTCAAGGTCTATGTCCAACATAATGCTTTTCAACACTTTGTTAAGTATGTGAATTCCAAAAAAGATCCTTAGATAGTGCTAGCCTCAAAAATTTATATCAGACGTTAAGCATCAAAACACTTGAGCGAGACATTGTCATGACAGAGGACTTCACAAGAACATAACTAGTGTGCCTGAGATCATTCAGAATTATATGAGTTTCGGAACAGAGAATGAATATGGATGTTAGCACTCAAGTCTGCAAAATAGTGTGTATGCCAAACAATTGTCAGATTTAGTAGTATTAACATACAAGTATGTAAATTAGTGTTGCATTATATACAACCAAACTTCTAGAAATTAAGTTATCTTTGCATAGTAGACTTCCCAAGATAAGGTGTCGAGCCATACCATAGATAACATAGAAGTGTGTGTCATGAAGTCTGAAATAGCCCATCCAGTAATCAAGATCGAATGAAAGAAAAAAATAAACCCAAAAAAATCATTAACACTTCGGCCTATCCACTTTAGAATTGCATTGAAATTTTAGAACAAGTGAATATCTATGTCAAAAAGGTCCCAGAGATTGAATACTTGATAGAGCTACTCCACCTATAGTGTAGTCTCTCAGGGGCGGGCAACATCTCTATCTCCAGGATGATTACTTGGCCGTAGAGACATGTTATAATTACATTCACTGTTGCTTGGGCTTGCCCTAAACTTGACTCTAATACCATGTTAAATTTAGGATCACATGTTGAATTTTGCCTCATTATTGATTTTAATTTATTTTATTATTTGGCAAAAAGATTTAATTCAGTGAACATCTTCTGAAAAAATATGGATCCATGATGTGGGCGAGTTTCACGTTTCAATGCATAGAGAAATTTTGAATTCAATCACGAGGAAACATCTCTGGTAAAGTATGGATCTATGTTGTTTCCAATGTTGTTTGCCTCCCATGTTTATCCATGAAGCCCACGGTGTTTTTTAATGAGCAAATACCAATATTGACCAAAGTCAATTAGTTTGGGTTCAGGGCCTTTTAATGTAATATGATACTTTCATATTACTTTCTGAATCAAATTAATTGATAATTATCATATTTTGCAACATGCATATGCCTCCACAATTCCTCATTGGTAGTCTCGAAAAATATCTACATCAGGTTACTGTAATAACTTCCTAAGGAGGATCTTGACTACATGTCGAACTATCCTAGAAGAGACCTATCTCCACCCTTTAGAAATGGAAGCTGTTACACTGAAATTTGTCACCATGACTATCTGTAGTTAATATGGCTCCATCAATAGTCATATCATCCTCCTTGTCAAGCCTTATACCTCTACTCTTCATGTCAAACTTCAAAAAAGAGAGAAAGTCAGCTAAAAACATGTTTATCTCTGGGTACGCAGGTTCTCTCTACCTTTCCTGCGTGTACGCACTCCAAACACACTGTATCTGCGTACTTGTACGCTCTGTAAGCCAAAGGATGGGTGCATACCCCTGTAAAGGTCAAAAGGCGCGAGTTTCATCTTTAAAAAGTTACTTGTGGTCACTTCTAGAGCCTT